>JAFIRS010006144.1:0-42299 GCA_018342105.1 Gonioctena quinquepunctata | reverse complement strand
AATTTTCCAATTTTTTAAATTTTTTTTTAAAAAATTTTTGGATGGGGGGCCCCCCCCCAAAAAAAACCCAAAAAAAGGGTTTTAAAATTCCGGGGTTTTGGCCTTTAAAAAAATTTTTTTTTTTTTCCCAAATAAAAAAATTTTTAAAAAAAAAAAAGGGGGGGGTTTTTTCCCCCAAATTTTTTTTTTTAAATTTTTTGGGTTTTTTGGGGAAATTTTTTTTAAAAAAAAAAAAAAAAAAATTTTTTAAAAAAATTTTTTTTTTTTTTTCCCCAAAAATTTTTTTTTTTTTTTTTAAAAAAAAAAGGGAAAAATTTTTTTTTTTTTAAAAAATTTTTAAAGGAATTTTTTCCCAAAGAAAAAAAAATTTTTTTTTAAATTTTTAAAAAAGGGGGGGAAAAAAAATTTTTTAAAATTTAAAAAATTTTTTTTTTTTTTTTTTTAATTTTAAAAAATTTTTCCGGCCCGGGAAAAAAATTTTTTTAAAAAAAAAAAAAAAGTAAAAAAAGGGGGTTTTTTAAAAAAAAATTTTTTTTTTTAAAAAAAAAATCTTTTTTTTTTAAAAAAAAAATTTTTTAAAGGTTTTTTTTTTTTTTAAAAAAAAACCCCAAAAAAATTTTTAAAAAAGGGTTTTCCCCCCAAAAAAAAAAAAAGGGGGGGTTTTTTTTTTGGGGGTTTTTGTTTTTTTTTTTTCCCCCTTTTCTTTTGGGTTTTGTTTTTTTGGGGGGGTTTTTTAAAAAAAAAAAACCCCCCTTTTTTTTAAAAAAATTTTTTTTTCTTTTTTTAAAAAAATCTTTTTCCCCCCTTTAAATGAAAAAAAAATTTGTTTTCACCCTTTTTTGGTTTTTTAAAAAAATTTATTGTTTTCTTAAAATTCGTCAAAACTATTTGGGAAAGGGGGGTTAAAATTTGGGGGTCCCTTTAAACCCGGGTTTGACTTTTTTTTTTTAAGTTTAATAACCAAAATTTTTAAACATTTCTAGTCAAATTTTTTGATAAAATTTTCCCCTTTGTACCAATAAAAGAATTTGTGTTTTAATGGAAAAAAATTTTTTTTTTTTTAAAAATATTACAAAAATTTTTCATGTCAAAATGGGCCCCCGGGGGTTTTTTGATATTTATCTTTAGGGCCTTTTTAAGAGTTTTTTTTTTATTTATTTCAACAGCCAATGTTTTTAAAAAAGGATTTTTTTTAAAAACCCAAAAAATCCTTAAAAAAGGGGCCCCCCCCCCCCAAATGGGCCCCCCCCAAAAAAAAACCCCCCCCCGAAACCCCAAAAAAAGGGGTTTTCCCAGAAAAGGGGGGGAAAAAAAAAAAGTTTGCCCAAAAATTTTCAAACTTTTTTTTCCCCCCCAAAAATTTTTTTTTTTAAAAACCCCCAAAACCCCAAAATACGTTGGCGGGTCGATTAGTGATTTGAATGTATACTCAACGGTCGACACGGTTGGGTTGGGTTGGGTCTCTCTCGTACCACTATGATAAATGTCGTACAATCTCACTCAGTGATCAGTTTTCCATTATGCAGTCGTGATTTATGATGTAGTTATTTTCAATTTCGAGTTTCACATTCACTGTGGATGACTTCAGGAATTCCGATCTCCTCGAGCAGTCTATGACGAAAACAAGGGATTGTCTCTGTTCAGTTTTTCAAGATGCATGAGCAAATTTCGAAACTGTCAAAACCTGCAATACATCGTGATTCAAATGAAATATCGTTAGTCGAAATAGCTCAGTTGGAAGAGCGATAGACTGAAGATCTGGCGGTCCCTGGTTCGAACCCAGGTTTCGACATTTCCCGTTTTTTGTTTAACTTCGCATAATATACATGCAAACTTTTCATATTCATGTTCTCCAGTCAAAGTTGTCTTGATAGAGTACTCGCACCCTTTTGTATCTCACCCCATAATGAAGTAAGCTCCTAGTGCCCTTTTGTCATCGGAAAATGCTTAATTATGATTCTTGGCATCGAGAAGAATCGATTGACACTGAAATTTCCCTTATCGCATCGAAATCAGTGATCACTTCCGGTTTATGGGATTTTGATGGATTTGGACTCTGTTCGATGTGGCCCCTTTTTTTTTTTTTTTTTTCTAAATTTTTTTTTAAACATTCTGTGATTTCTTCATGTTGCTTACTACGCTCCGCCATTCGGATACATCCGAAACGTTGATATTTATGTTTGAACTCGAAGACAAGTGACATTCATGTTGAATTCACCCAATAGCGTGCCTACCCTACGCTCCGCCTCCAATATGGCCGTCTACACCCCACTGACCAATAACACGTTACCCCCAATGGCCGCCGACCTGGACACCAACGCCCCCAGTGACCAGTGGCTAAATCATAACGTAGTGGGTTAGAATGCCTTTTTCAATGTCGAAAAGGCCTAGGACGCTGGATTCGTCATTGAAAGAGATACAGCGATGTGCGGCTGAACAAACTTAATTTTTTTCTGAGTTGAATCGAATTCTAATATATTTAGACTTTTATTCAATATTGCAGTGAACACCGGAAACAACACTTCTTATCAGAAAGTGCGGATTCCCCATTGTTTATAATAACTTTCATTATCATCGCAAACAGGAAATAGCTTCCGGCCATACTGATAACGCTCGGTCACGTATGCATGATGATTGGGAGGGAAACACGTTTCAAATGGCAAACGCGTCAGTTATTTATCACCGCTTCAACCGACTCTCCGTGTACTCGTGCTCTTCATCAACACTTTTTCGTGTCTGGGTTCATCTATCGAAAAGTAAGTACATTTTCTTATTCTTCAGTGCTTTTATTCTCCAGTGTGTTCTATTTTTTTCAATTCACAAGTGATTGTTTCAATGTCGCTGTGAACTACACAGAAAATCCGCTGCTTACATACCCACTTTCCTGAACTCTGATTCTATGATGATATATCAGTCCACAAGTTTTATATTTCGATACCTATATAACTTGTAGACCTGATCACAGTTTAATTTCCAAAAGTACATAGCTTCTAGAGTACTCCTATGTTGATTCCTAACGTTTTGACGCGATTACATCGAATCGGATCCATAATACGTATAGAACATTGAATTTCCTCTTCTCAGAGTATGCGCACGATGTTGTGCTCCCAATTATAACGAAGTTTGCTCCTACTGCCCTTTTGACACCGGAAAATGTTCAATTATGTATCTTGACATCGGTACGAATCCAATGTACCAAAATTATCGAAATCGAATTTTGGAGATTTGACGGTCGTGGGTTCGAAACCTCAATTTTAACATTTTTTTTTTTGATGAATTTGGACTGTCCTCGATGCGTCCAATACGAATTGAGTGATAGTTTTGTTATTTCATGTAATTTAAGGCTATCACATAGCGATTTATTGTTCTACGATAAAGTTGGAGGGCTGAGCTTGATGAATTTAGATTATATGGGTGTTCTCCTTTCATTTGACACCTCACTTGCTATGATGGGGCGGAAACTAATATTTTTATTTTTCAAATCGATTTTCAAGTGCCAAAATGGCTCAAGTACATCGATTCACATTGCCTCGTTGAAAATCAGCTGAATCGGGGACATCGACTTTTTTTTGGTACTCCCTTTATACAAAATGTATATGAATTCATGTATTTCATGGTAATTTGAGCCACTCTGTATATTTGATTTTTTTTTCTTTCCAATGACCGTCAACCAGGTTTTTTCTTTCCAATGAGAAGTGGTTATGTTTTTTCTTACACAGTGGCCATGTTTTTTTTTTTCGATGACAGAGTGGTCATGTTTTTTTTCTTTCAAAGCGGCCATGTTTTTTTTTTAACGACAGGCGGCCATGTTTTTTTCTTTAAAGCGGTCATGTTTTTTTTTTTTACAAAGCGGCCATGTTTTTTCCATGACAAACGCCATGTTCTTTCCAATGACAGGCGACCATGTTTTTTCCAATAACAAGCGGCCATGTTTTCTTTTCTCGAATGATGTCGGCCATGTTTTTTCCTCTCCAATGAGAAGTGGTTATGTTTTTTCTTCACAGTGACTATGTTTTTTTTCGATGACAGGTGGTCATGTTCTTTCCAATGACAGGCGGCCATGTTTTTTTCTTTCAAAGCGGCCATGTTTTTTCTTTCAAAGCGGCCATGTTTTTTCCGATGACAGACGGCCATGTTTTTTCCGATGACAGACGGCCATGTTTTTTCACAATGACAGACGGCTATGTTTTTTCCTCGAATTATGTCGGCTATGTTTTTTCTCTCAGTTGTCAATGAAACACCCTGTCTATCTTTACGCTCTCATATCTCTCTCTTTTTCTCTCTCTCTCTCTCTCTTGTCCGAAAGGAGCTCCTATGAGGTGGACCAACCCCCAAATTTTAGGACCTTGCATCCGCACCCCACTGACAGGATCAACCCCCGAATTTCCCACGGGCCAAAGCCACGTTGTATACTTATTTCGTTGATAGCTTTCTATCTTTAGCAAACTGACACATACAGGGCCATTCTTTCTTTTCTCACTGCCTCTCGTTTTCGATACCAATACTGCGCCATACTGCGCCATTTTCGTCGTTTTCGATACCAATACTGCCCCATACTGTGCCATTCTCGTCGTTTTCGATACCAATACTGCGTCATTCTCGTCGTTTTCGATACCAATACTGCGTCATACTGCACCATTCTCGTCGTTTTCGATACCAATACTGCGTCATACTGCGCCATTCTCATCGTTTTCGATACCAATACTGCGTCATACTGCGCCATTCTCGTCGTTTTCGATACCAATACTGCGTCATACTGCGCCATTCTCGTCGTTTTCGATACCAATACTGCGCCATTCTCGTCGTTTTCGATGGACAATACTGCTCCATAAACCCCAATTGTCCACGGGCCACGCCACTGTGGGCCTATACTCCAATTTTCCACGACCAAAGCCACGGTCCAACCCTCACATGTCCCTCTGGGTCAGCGTCACGGTTGACCAACTCAACCCGACACAGTCCAACTCAACCCAAATACGGCCGTTTGCACCCCACTAGATGGACCAATCGCCGAAATTCAGCCGTTGACGTCCACATTCCGTCGCCAAACCGAACGCCTTATCTCAGCACAGGCCGTTTGGCGGTGTCTTTTCACCCCGTTCCAGGCACCTATGCCCCTTTTCGCCCCCGCAACCACCCATCACAAACCCGCCGTCTGCGGCCACCCCGTCATGAACCCACCAACGACCGTTGAAGTATACATTCCGTCACCAATCGACCCAAAGCTATCCAACGGTGTCTTGAAGTCTGCCGTTACCATTCTGACCTTTGAAGTCTACCGACGCCGCCAGGATTCCGTCATGGAACACGTTCCCCAGGTGGGCCAACCCCCCAATTTACCCCCAATCCACAACCACTGGCCAACACTCATCCGCTCACCTATGCCACGCGCCATTGTTTCAGCGACGTACGCACCTGTCTATAAATAGAATTGATCCCCTGGGCCCGTAGTGACATGGTCTCAAGTGACCCCCCTCCTGCTCTCATTCAAACAGGTTTGTGCCTTTAATTAGGTTAAGAAGCCTGTTGATAAGGTTCTTCGGATTCATGCCTGTTTCCAGGCTGATCTCTCCAAAGGTTCTGTGTCGCCTACTATTTAGGGCGTCACAGTCGAAGATAATATGAGAGGCTGTTTCCTCCTCTTCATCACACAGCCTACACTCCACGGTTTCCCTGCGTACTCCCATGGTGTTTAGGTGTTTTATTAGGCCGCAGTGTCCAGTTAACAGACCTATTATCATACGAGCCTTCGTTCTGTTCAGGTTCAGAAGGTCAGCCGTCAGGGTCCGGTTTGGATGCCCTACCATGACTTTGCTGTGTATTTGCCCGACAGTTTGATCCCAATATTGTTGGTGTCTTCTTTTTATCCACTCGTCGATCAGAGTCCTGCATGTGCAGGTTCTGGCCCTGTGAATAGCGTTTCAGATGCTTGTCTAGCTAGCTGGTCCGCTTTGACGTTGCCTTCAATGCCTCTATGACCTGGCACCCACATCAAGGTGACCTTGTTGTGTTTTGCCAGCTCGATGAGGTTCTGGAGGCAGTCCCAGACCAGTTTGGACTTTATCTGTATAGAGTTAAGCGCTTTGATAGCACTTTGACAGTCAGATAGAATGTAGATGTGTTTTTTCCTATAACCACTTTCTAGATTCTTCTAAATGCATACCATGATAGCATGTGTTTCAGCTTGAAATATCGTGGAGCATTTGCCAAGTGGTATTATGTAATCCCTTCTTGGCCTTCCCCATGTATTCCTGCTCCCGTTCCTTCAACTGTCTTTGAACCGTCAGTATACCATACTATTTTTTTTATTTTATTTTTATTTTAGACATAATACATCCAACAGGCCTAAGCCCAATAACAGGAGTATATAATAATAATAATTATAACAATTTGAAGTGAGTGGTAAATCAGGAGTAAATGATAATCAATGGTAACAAATAATAACAAAATCATAACAAAAAGATGCCTAGCTATATGTCATTCGAAAGAGTGAAGGTTAGATTAAATAGAAAGGTGATAACTTAGAATAAAGTACAGATGCACGAAGGAGATACAAGTAAAAAATTCAAAGTGTATATATGGCGAAGCTAATTTGGAATAAGTTTATACAGTTGCTTTCTAAATTCATTCAAGTTAGAAAAGAAGATGTCTACAGAGGTATCATTGTTGAGGCTTCTACACATAGTTGAGATTGGACTATTGTAGTGATGCTGTGAATTTGGCATGTCGATTCGAAAAGACAAGTGTGACCTTGACGAAATACGTGGAGTATTGAAATTTAATAGTGATAATAGAGATGTTGAGTCAACTTGGTTATTTATCAGTTTGTATACAAATATGATATTTGCTATTTCTCTACGTTTTCTCAGGCTAACAAAATTGAATTCTTCCAATAGTAAATCGTATTCGTAGTGATAAATGGGATAAGTGTGGTGTTTCTTGTAGAACAGGAATTTAAGAAATTTCTTTGAACTGATTCAATGGATGATATGTATTTGACGTGGCTAGGGTTCCACACTACATTACAATATTCAAGTTTGCTGCGAACTAAACAGTAGTAGATAGAGGAAATAGCCCTGAGATTTGAAAATTCTTTACAATTACGTATTAAAAAACCCAGAGTTCTTCTAGCATTGTTTATTATTTTTTCAATGTGCTGATTAAACGTAAGTTTGGTATCAAAGAGAACACCTAAGTCTTTGCATTCATTCACTCTTCTTAGGATACCATCACCGATTCTATAGTCATATATAACGGGAGAAACTTTTCTGGAATAGCTCATAATTTTGCATTTATCAACATTCAAATATAACTTATTCGCCGAGCACCAGTCCGATAAGAGATTTAAATCGTGCTGGAGACGAAAGCAATCGGTAGTGTCTGAGATTTCTGTATATATTTTCATATCATCAGCAAAAAGTAGTTTACTCGACTGAAAAATAGTACATATTTCATCGATGAATATTAGGAATAGAGTGGCCCTAAGTTCGATCCCTGTGGTACTCCTGAGTAAGCTACGAAATTGGAAGATTTCACACCTTCATATTCAACAAATAGTTGTCTATCGCTCAAGTAGGATTTCAATAGATGCTGAATCTTGGGCAGAGACCAAAGCTCCCAATTTTAACAATAGCTGATTGTGGGGTACTGTATCAAACGCTTTACTGAAATCAGTATATACAACATCAATTTGGCGACGATTATCAAGGAATTAGATATGAACTGCGTAAACGTGCAAAGGTTAGATACAGTGCTACGTGATTTCATAAAACCATGTTGAAATCTGACAGAGATTTACTCACATGTATATAGATGAGATCAAAAGAATAATTTAGTAATTTTGAGAAACCAGAAATTAAGGCTATTGGTCTATAGTTACGAATGTCTCCTATTTTTCCTGATTTGAAGACAGGACAAATACGGGATTGTTTCCATATGGTGGGAAAAGTTTCGGTATTCAGGATGAGGTTATAAATAAAAGTAGAGGCCTACATAGCACTTTCACTGGGATTTAATTAGTCTAACGGGGACATTGTCAGGACCGCACGTCAATTTGTTTTTTAGCTTTTTGCCGCCGTTAGAATGAGTTCCTCGCTGATTTTATTGATATGTAAATAATGACTGAACTGATAGAACATTCGGGAAAGATACGTTCATTTGAGAGGAGAATCATGGAATATGCATTGCTGAAGTGTTCAGCAAAGGCGTTGACTATAGATTCGATGATGTAAGCTTTTCATCATTGATGAACATAAGTCCAGGGATACGAGATTTATTTTTTTGGTGTTGATGAATGACCAAAACTCACGGGGATTACTAGTCAGGCTATTTTCTGATTTTTAATGAACTCTGAGTAAGCAAGGTCTATTTCAGTTTTAATGATATGCCGGAGGTGTTTATAACGTTCCAAGTAAAAATTATATTTGCACTTTCTATACATTTTTGGTAGTGATTTTTTTTAATATTATTGATAATGTTTTGGTAAACCACGTTGGGTATTTGCGAGGATTATTAATTACTAAAGGGGTGCACTGACAAATTACACTTTGTAAGGTAGCATTGAACTCTTCACAAGCTATATCAACATCGGAGATAGATTCTAAATAATTCCAGTTAATTTCGCTATTTTTTGGGAAAACTTTTGGATGTTAATTTTACGGAAATTGTAACGTTTAGCATCCGATATAAATACCTTCTCAGTTTCACAATCAATTACCAAATTCACAGCAAGACTAGGGTGGTGGACATCAAGTTCAACCAACGGATCAGAGTCAAGTAGCACTTTGCAATCCATATTCTCGGGTGACATAACAAGATCTAAAATTCTACCATTTACATTTTCTATGAAATTGTTCTGTATTAATTTACAATAACTAATGAATGAGTTAAATTTGAGAATTAAATTAGATGATTCATTGGTTTCGTAATATTGCTGTAATTCAGTAATATTGAAATCTCCTAAAACTATTGATTTATTGATACAATCCAAATTTTCCAGAAAGTCAAACAATTCGTCATATTCCGCAAGGGTAGTTCCTGGAGGAATATAAATTACTAGTATAAAAATTGGTGCATTTTTAACAATTATTTTCACACATACGATATCAATAGACTGAATGGGACAGTTTATTTGACAAAATTCCGATTCATGAAAGTCACTATCCACAGCAAGAAGGACACCACCTCCTCTGGTACCATAAGATCTGTCTTTACGATATACCACATAGTTGTTGGGAAATAATTCGGAATTAAAGACACCGTCCCTAACCAGCTTTCTGTAATAGCAATAATTTTGTGTTCACTTGCCAGAACACTTTTAAAGAATTTGTGTGTTTTCGAATTGAGACCATTGCAATTTTGATAGTATATTGAGGTGGTCATATTACTGATTACATTTGGCGGGTTGGATGTCCAGACTGGTTTTTTAATCATGGGATGCCGTTTCTGTAGAAGATATATGATCCTTCGCGCCATTTTTGCGCAGGACATTCAGCTCGTTCCAAATTCGCTGATTATATTCTCTTTGATGTATGGTTAGATCCGGTTTTATTTTTATTTTTCATACGCATTTATGTCTAATAATGTTTTCCTCTGCTTTACCATCATCAAGGCATGGGTCTTAGAGTTGAAACTTATTTTTTATTGACGAGACTTGTTGACTTGTTGGCGTCCTAGGCGATTAATTTGGAAACTGTTGACACCCAAGTTTGGGATGATTTTATTAAAAAATGGTGTTCACGAAAACTGTTAAATCAGGAGATTCTTCAGGAACACCAAACAGTAACACATTATTCTCTTTGTCTTATCTCGTTGACTTCAGATACAACCTGTATAATATTCGGAGATTCCTTGTTGGAGTTTCGCACTTTTCATTGAGTTCAGTAACCTCATCGGACAGTTTTTTATGTCCCTATCGTATTTATATTCGAGATTCTGCATACTAGTTTTATCTCATCAATTTTATTTCAAAAAGTTAAGTTTTTCGTTCAGCATGGTCTGTATATTTAAGGAAACCTTATCTGCTAGCGTTTTATGAACATATCATCTAGACAAATTTTCTTTACCAATTCGTCGGCCAGGATTTTAATCTCAGTCTGTTGTTCTCGAGTTAAAGGCATCTTGAAATTACCTTCGTAATTGCTTACCTTATAACAATTTTACTATAAGGGGAGATACACAGCACCTCACTTGATATAATGCACCACTTAGTGATAATTAATAGCGATGAAATACTATGTATTTACGAAATTCATGGAGCGAGATCGCAAACGAACGCTACTTCGAACAACTTCACTTCACAACTATGTCCGCAGTTGATTGTGATTCTATACTCGGGGCCCATCCAGATCCATCAATTCGTGTTTCGAATGGTTTTTCGAATGAGTATAGGGGTTGCATGTAATCTGAAATCATTTCGAGTTCTTCGATGTTGATTACATGAGTGATTCTGTTATGTCCAGTTGTTCGGATTCTCCAGTTTTTCGTTTGTTTCAGTCTGTATGCACTCATCCTGGCCTCTCCAATGACATGTAAGTCAAGGGGCTCGAGGTTTAGGATGATTTTCATTGCAGCTGTTGGAGTGCTGTTCATTGCACCCGTGATACAGAGACAGGCAAGCCTCTGGATTTTCCCAAGGTTGGTTATTGCCTGTCTTTGATTTGTTTTTGGCCACCATAAGAGTGAGCCATAAGTTATTCTTGGTCTTATTACCGCTGTGTAAAGCCAGTGCATGGCTTTCGGTTTAAGCCCCCAGGTTTTTCCAAAAGCTCTCCTGCACATCATGAAGGTTATCTTGCTTTTGTTGGTTACATGTTGAAGATGCGGGTTCCAGGTTAGTTTCTTGTCAAGAATCAGCCCTAGATATTTCACCTGCTCTACTACTTGTGATGTTTCACCGAATAGTCTGGGAGGTATGAGATCTCCCATGTTTCTTCTCCGGGTGAAGGGAATTAGTGTTGTTTTGTTCGGATGTGCCCTTAGGCTCTCTCTGTTACACCATTCCTCTACTATCCTCAGTGCATTTTGCATTAGCTCTGAGGTACACGGCTTAAATAAAAGTTTGTCTTTAAAAAGTTTTTTATTGGTTATTTTTCACTTTCTCCTATCAGATTAAGAACTTCTTTCTCGGTTTCTGGGGTTTTTACCGTCCGATGTGCACCCGACAGATGACTAGCTTTCTCGAAACTTTCTGTTTCCCTTTACCGAGCGTGAATTCTTGTAAACGTTTTTGAAGTAGGAGTTGTGCGGTTCGGATAACGCTCATGATACAATTGTCTAGCCTCATTTGCATTTCCGTTAGCAAGTCCGTATGTAAAATGAATGTCAGCATTCAGTAAAGTTTACATGTTTAACAAATAATCACAATAATAATAAATAAAACCATTTAACTATGCGTCAAGATATTATTTTTGACAAGACAGCACGAAAAAAACATTGGAATAAACTTACTAGCCTACTTGATACTTCTATTTTCAAAGAGTTCGCGAATCAATAAGAAGAAAATTATCCAATCGATTAATTTAAATCAAGATATCTCGGAAACGGCGGCTTGTAGCGACTTTTGAAAAGCATATCTTTTTCACGTTAAAATTATAGAGGAGTCACGGTGAATTTGTGTTGTTCAAATTCTAAACTGTTTCCTTTAGCAATTTGAGTCGAAAAACTATCAACCTAAAAATAGTCGACAGTTTTTCTCGTCTAATTGATTGGCAACAGTTTTTCATTAAACAACCCAAATTTACCCGATAAAATACAAACCTCTCGTGCAATTATAAGTGAAAAAGGTATTCTTTTCAAAAGTCGTCTATTGAACATAGAAACTTTTCAAACGCTAACTTTTAAACAACAATAAACAACGGAACACTAGATATAAAACTGAATTGAAAAATCACAAAAAATGTTCGAAATGTCCACCTCCTGCCTGTATGCACGCATCCAATCTTCTTCTCAATGATTCGAGCCCTCTTTGGAAAATTCCTGGAGTATTTCGAATCGTTCTACAAGAGTTAATCATTCGATTACTCAATTCTTCTTCATTTTGGATAGGTGTCTGGTGAATTAAAGATTATAGGTGTCCCCACAGGAAAAAATCCAAACAGTTGAGGTCTGGTGACCTAGGGGGCCATGGTTTAGGCCCTCCACGACTTGCCGGAAGTTTGATCTAAAATTTTCTCGCGCTTGGATGCTGAAATGCGCCTGGGCACCATCATGCATGAACCACATTCAATTTCGTAGTCTAAGCAGCACATCTTCCAGTAAAATAGGCAAATCTTTTTCAAGAAAATGACGATATCTCTCTCCGTTTAATCATCTCGAAATAAAGAATGGACCTATATAATAATCTCCAAGGATTCCTGCCCACACGTTAAGAGAGAACTGTTCTTGGAAATGTGATTCCTGTATCGCATGGGGGTTTTCCCCTGACCACAACAGATTGTTGTGAATATTGCGTGTAGCGTTGCCTGAACTCTTCGAATATGGTACGGATATAACAAATGATCAATTAAAATTTTCCATATCAGAACATGAGAAATGTTTAACGTCAGCACTATTTTTCTGAAGCTCGTTTCCGGATTAAGAACTGCTTCATCGGATTCTGGAGTTCTTACCGTCCGATGTGCACCCGACAGATGACTAGCTTTCTCTAAACTTCCTGGTTTCCTCAACCGAGCGTAAATTCTTGAAAACATTTTTGAAGTAGGAGTTGTGCGGTTCGGATAACGCTCCTGATACAATCGTCTAGCCTCATATACATTTCCGTTAGCAAGTCCGTATGTAAAATGTATGTCAGCATACTCTGCATTGGTGAAGTTCACCACTTTTTAACAAATGATCACAATAATAATAATTAAAACTATTTAACTATGCGTCAATATATTATTTTAGACATGACCTCACAGAAAAAACAATGGAATAAACTTACTAGCCTACTTGATACTTTTATTTTCAAAGAGTTCGCGAATTAATGAGAAGAAGATTGGATGATTTGTTGAAAATATAAACAGGATGTTCATAAAATCAGATGTGGAATCATCTGCGACTGAGAGATAAACTTTAGTCACTATCTTCCATCGTCATGATAACCTCTTGTGGGGTATTCATTTCGAAAACGGCTACTTGTAGCGACTTTTGGAAAGCATACCTTTTTCACGTAAAAATTATAGAGGAATCGATTTTTCTTCTGGAAAATATGATACATACAAAGTTGTGACTCCCCAAAAGAGACAAAGACCTGTAGGCGACTCCCCCTACAATTGAGGGCAAAACTGAGATCAAATTTGAATTTCTCATATTGAAAAAGTCCTAATTACCAATTCTCGTGCAAAAATCGAGATTATTTTGAAAATTATTTACGAAAAACCAAAATAAAAATAAATGTTCAACACCTTACATCAAAAATGAAGGCCTTGCGGACCCATGCTTATATGAACTTTTCACCTTATAAATAACTGAGGAATCGTCCTGTTGAATATGGTAAACTTATAACATAGCACCCTGTATATATATATATTGTTATGTTATGAAGGACCAGTAATATATTTTGAAAGGAAAAAAGAAATAATTTCATAAAAAACCACAAAAATAATAATTACTTAATAGTAAGTATTCATGAGATATTGTTTTTACATATTTTTGAGATTCTATTTCCTTTATGAAGCCTCTGTATAATATTGGTAGATAAAAATATACAAATACTATAATGTAATCATTTGCATACATTGTCAAAATAATTACACCTATAATTGTTCAAAAGACAACAAAAAGTCTAGATTTGCAAAATCATTCTGAATTGAATGTGATCAACAAAATTATAAGCTTGAAACATACAGTATATGAAATTGTATCTAACTAAAAATAGCCAATGGGAAACAACAAACTTCTTGATGACAATAGCCAATCAGGGAACAGTATGGTCAGATGTAAGATTTGAAATTGTGAGAAAATAAGAACTGTGAAATGTCAGGACAATTATCATCAAATATTGTATATAGATTGTAAGAAAAGAAAAATATAATAGTTCATAAGTTTTGACAAATAACCCCAAATGAGTGATAATGTGACAAGAAAGTGCGCGAGTTTGAAAATTCAAATAAAATGGACAAAACAGAAATGGTATCCAGGGGATGAAAAAACAAAGCCAGGAGGAGATTGAAAATAATTTTGAAGAGAACGCCACGTTCAAACTTTGGGAAAAAGAAAAATTCAAGAATTTCACCAATATAAGGTAGTTTGTCTGTTAGAACCCAACCAATACAACCTCAAGAGAATTTCAATAAAATCAAATTGCAGAAAACAAGATAACCTTTTTATGTACTCCACATAAAACTGTTTTCAAGCTGATTTCTGGAATTTGTATGGTTCCTTTTTGTATTGGAGAGACCTGAGAGCAGTAGATTGGAGAAGGATTCAGATTCTTGGTGTGTATTGTAACAGCGACAGTTCCAGCTACAGGTATAAACTTTTCTAGTGCACAACCGAAACTGAATAACCTCACAACATAACTCGTATCATATCAGAAGAACTCTATTTCATTTTGATATTGAACTATTGAAGAATTCTTCCAACCTCAAAGAAAAAGTGAGGTTGTGTATACTTTATCCATCACCGTTTTTTATGATTGTCTATGAAAATTTGTAAAATGATCATAGTATAAGTTATATATCGTAGGCCAGGTTAATAATAAGTTTTCCTGAATAAAGGAAATCATTGTTTTTCGATACTTTCTCGTTCATTTTCTACAATGATCCGCATCTCATCTGACTTGATATTGACATCAAGACCAGGGCAGTGGCTCTATTGCCTGGACCGGCTATCTGAGACGAAAGGCGTACCAACTGAGTTTAGTCGTGGTAAGAAAGGGTAATACCAATTGGCAGCAACGTGACGGGAAAACAGTGACGTTAGCAATTATTATTACATTGCAATATATTATACAGGGCAAAAATAATTATCAGATATCATATCAATTTATAACCCAAAGCGGGACAAAAAAATAATCAACAATTTGTTTTTACAATTAACAGAACATAACACTATATATATATATATATATATATATATATATATCAGAGGAAGGAATATCGAGGGGACTGTTAAAAAAATGGAATGAATTTAATGGACCTATCTATATATATATATATATATATATATATATATATTATATGATTTAACAACTCTTGTTTGGTATATACACTATTGGCTTCTTAACTCTTTTTCCTCCTTCCACTTGCTTATGTTTATTGGAGACTAATGGCCATAGCAGCCGAAACCTATTGAAAAAATATTGACGCATATTATTCTCTACCACAGGAGTATCCAAAATGAAAAAAGCCTTCGTTTTAGCGGTGCTCACCGTTTCGTGTGCCTTTTCTGCCAGCATCGACTTTCATCCTTTATCAGATGAATTCATTGACTATATCAACAATCAGCACAGTACATGGAAGGCCGGCCGAAATATCGATAAGAACACCCCATGGTCTTATATCCGTAGTCTACTTGGAGCTCTCAAAACTCCTGAGCACGTGAAGGAAAATATGCAGGTCCATGAAATCACCGAAGATATCGACATTCCAGAATCCTTCGATGCCCGTGAAAACTGGCCTCAATGCGAAACCATCAAGGCCGTCAGAGATCAGTCATCATGTGGTTCCTGTTGGGTAAGGCGAATTTTTCTCCAACTACTCATTGTATCTATTTCTCATAGAGGACTGGAAATGAGTGTATTGTTCATTTATTTTCGTTCGTAAGAAACAACCGATAAACATGTTTGGCCTCATAACCGCTTGCGTATATAATAATTACCTTTACAGAGCTCACTTATTCAAATTTGTCAGAGCCATTTCAAAAATCAGTCCTTTTCTACTGAAAAAAATAAAATAAAATAAAACTGGAACAAAAAAGGAAACCACGCAGTTGTATTAGGTTGTGTATATGTGGTCATCGCATAATTTCATAATAATGAGTCCATCGCCATCTTGTAAAGAATTTCGCATGGATATTCTTTATTTTAACAGGTTCAAAAAGTACGACACTCAGTCTCATTTATAACTTCTTCTCAACTTTGAGAAAACTTCTGAAAGGTATGTTCCAGCAATATCCTTGGATAAACGGAATTCTCAAAATATTTTTGAATCATAACTGCTTTTGAATAATACATAATCCGATCGACTACAGAAAGATAAAAACTGTGTAACTTTTCTCCAACAGGATTTCAGTTTTTTCGTAATTTCTTCCTAAAATCTTAATATAAAGTGTACGTTTGTTGTAGTGCGCATGCAAATCAATTGCCACAAATTCCACAATTCCACTATATATATATAAATATATATATATATATATATATATATATATATATATATATATATATATATATATATATATATATATATATATATATATTTTGGGGAGTTCCTTGGGTTATATACATATATAAATATACATCGGTAACGTCAGATACAGGATTAAGATACACATATATACATATACACATACATATAAATAAGTACTTAAAATATATTGCAAAAAATACAACGTATAGATAAAAACGTTAACAGGATACATTCATACGTGACTGAATGATAGAAAAAATATACCTGAGTATACGGTTCACACACATTGATGAACTCGTCTAATGAATACAATGGAATTGCAGTCAAATATTCTTTCAGAGTTCGTTTAATAATACTGGTACTGGTACTGATTTCTTTGAAATCTGGAGGCAATGCATTATACATTTTTATACAATTATAGTACGGACCTTTCTCAAATAAACTTATTTCATGCCGTGGGACTCGCAGATGTTCACCTCCTCTGGTTATCATATTGCAGGTATGGTGATTGTTTGCAGGAAAAGTTTGCAAATTTTTCCTAGCAAAAATTGCAATGTTATATATGTGGGTACAATGAACCGTCATAATTCCTAATTCGACGGAAAAATTTCTGCAAGAGGTGTCATTTTTCAGGTTAAGCATAGTTCCTATGATTTTTTTCCGATAGATGAATATATCGTTAGATTTTGCTGCATGATACCAAAATAGGACGCTGTAATCAATCACAGAATGTACGTAAGCAAAATACACCATTTTGATATGGAGAATATGATTCCCGAGGTATCTTATAACACAACAAGCTGACGATAATTTACTCATTATTGCTTTCACTTGATCAGTCCATTTCAGTTCTTTATCTATCATCCCAGAAATTTGCAGGAATTTGTTTCAGCTATTCGAGAATTCTGTATATTAATATGATGTGGGTCTTCCAGGTCGCTTTTGAGAGCTACGTAATTGGTTTTATATTTATTGATTAATACAGAGTTTTTCTCACACCATTCTACGATTCGGGACACCGTTACATCAGATGTTTCATTCAGAGTACAAACAACGGAACAACAACTGAAATGTCGTCAGCGAAAAGAGAAACTGCTGATGTCTATTTGGGAACATATGTCTATTTGGGAACATATGTCATTAATAAATATTAGAATCAGGATCGGACCTAGTATGGAGATCTGTGGCACCCATATACCAATTTTTACTCCATTAGATTAGTAAACTGAAGACTTATGGTTATTTTTTGATGGGATACCAACTATTTCTGTTCGGTGATTGAGGTGAGATTTTATCAAATCATTTGCTTTTTGTCTGACACCGTAGCACTCTAGTTTTTGTATTAATAAATCATGGTTAATGAGGTCAAATGCTTTCGTTAGGTCAAAATTTACTTTATTGCCTTTATCGAGTTGATCTATTATGTGATCAGGAGAATCATAAATCGCAGACTTGGTGGACTTATTAGGGAGAAAAACCATACCGATTCATCACAACTATATCATTTTCAATGGAGTATGATAAAAACCTGATGTATATGAGCCGTTCGATTATTTTTGAAGAAGCTGACAGAATAGAAATTGGTCTATAGTTTGAAATATCATTTTTCTTTCCTTTTTTGTATACTGCCACAATTTTTGCAATTTTCAGTGCATCGGGAAATATTCCAATAGGAAAACATTCGTCAATTATATGCGCTAACGGATGACAGCTCAGGACCCCTACACGTTTGAGAACAATAGTTGGTATCTCATCAACACCAACTGAAAATTTTGGAGGTAGGGCCATTATAGTTCGCCGTACTTCATCAGGGCAGCTGGGTTTCAAGAACATGGTGGTTGTATGTTGTTTGAACTGATTGGGGTTAATTTCGTTGGAAGAAGCACCTTTACATGTTTTATACCTAGATGTATCGAAGTGATCACTAAAATGATTTGCAATTTGCTCGGATTTTAATACATTCATCATCAATTTCAAGATTGATACTTTCCAGGTTCTTTTTTTGTTTTCCAATTACGTTATTGAACATGACATGGTTGTATTCTCTTGTGATTTATGTTTTTTTTGCTTTCATTTCAGGTACGAAGTTTCAAGCTTGGTTTCTTTGCCATGCAATGCAGTGCGATACAATACTTGAGTATTGTATTTTTGAACACCTTTCTTAATTTAATTTTATATACTCCACACTATCAATGCATCAATACATATTTTATACATATTTTTTCACTCCACCTATGTAGCAGATCTACTTCCACTTCACCGGAGTAAACATGAACTGAAACTCAGAATAATGAGTTCTTACGATCGGACTAAAATTATCATGTACTATTCGTAATGATGAATTTGGTTGCCATTTGTTGTTACTCTTATTCCTGTCAACGCAATACACCGTTTTCGTTATATTGCCTCTTGTATGATTCAGAAACATTTCATGTAGTGGCTCTATTATTATCGATGGTTATTAAAATGGTATGATTTTTAAGGCTGTTGCAGCAGCAGCAGCAATGAGTGACAGGATTTGCATTCATTCTAAAGGTGAAACAAAAATATGGGTTTCGGATGAAGATATACTATCTTGCTGTTCTTATTGTGGTAGCGGATGTGATGGAGGATCTGCTTATGAGGCTTGGATTTACTGGGGAGACGACGGTATTGTTTCTGGAGGACCATATAATTCTACCACGGTAAGACTTACTTTCAATATATCCACACAGAACCGTAATATTGATCCACCCAGATGGATTTATAAACATTGTCGTGTATAATGTATATAATTATATTACTAACTCAAGTAGCATCATAGTGACGGAAACTGATACTCGACTCGGTGGTTATTACGTAATCACCACTGAATCTACCTCTATACTGTAAGAATAACTTCATTTTATATTTGCGTGGTTGTAGTTACGTAATTCCCATCTCTGGTAGACACTCCACAGTTATATAACTTGTAAAAGTGTCAATTGAGGTGACTGAATCATCATGGCCACTATAAATTTATATGATAGGATCCGACGAAACCAAAAAGGAGAAGGCTCTCGAGTCGACTCGTATATTTTTTTTTATAATTTTTTTTATGTATGATCACGCATAACTTTTTACTGAAGAGTTCGATTCCGATAATTCCTTCTTCAGTGGATAGGGTGTACTTCGAAGTTGGTCCCATTTGAATTTAAAAGATGAAATTCACCCCTGAGGGTAGCAAAATGAAGGATATTGATCACTCACCCTCTAAATTCTTGTCCGTTAACCGATTCTATCAGGCATAACTTCGTACTGGGTTCTTCGATTTGGATGATTCTTTTTTTAATAGATAGGGTATACCCTCAAATTTGGATTTCGAATGAAATTATCCACCTTTACGGGTGGAAGAATAGGTGATAATTGATTTTTCACTTGTGAACTTTGGCACACACATATGTAGTTGACAATGACAGATCGCTACTGTCATTATTTTTGTTCCTCATCCGTCACAATCATTGTATTCTATGAGAGGATGGAATGATATACAAAGTAATGAAATAAACTAACCAGAACAACAAAAATAATTTATATTACAACAAATAGTAAAAGTAGATAATCATATTATTCAACTGGTAATAGTTGGAGTGAGGTGGGTAAGTAAGTATTTTGGAAGTAATCAAAAAACAGGTAGGTAGGGATAAGTGGATTCCAGCCACAGAAAATTTAAAAATAAAAACTTTTTAACAAAAAATTGAACCTACGAAATACGGAACTGAAAAGTGAAAAATAAAATAAACCTTCTTAGTCTCAATAACTAAGCTCCTAAACTGATGTAAGTAACTAATTTCGAGTCGGCGCCAAATGAACAATCAACGAAGATCATTAAATTACTTCAAAAAAATTATCAGAATGTCACCGCGCAACTCGATGCCATCATTTTACGCCTTACCTAATTCATTTGCTTGTTTGTTTGGCGCCGACTCAAAATTAGTTACTTACATTAGTGTAAGAGCTTAGTTATTGAGACTAAGAAGGTTTATTTCATTTTTTACTTTTCATTTCCGTATTTCGTCGGTTTAATTTTTTGTTAAAAAGTTTTTATTCATACGTACATACTGTATCTACTTCCATATCGTATTTTAACTCTAATAATTATTACTTTTATACAAAGATAAGTTTCATATAACTTTTTTCTGCAGACCATCTCAGACACTATAATGTGAGTCAGTCTACCATGATAAAATCAGTACACCACATAGAAGTAGTTTCCACTATTTCTCTGGTATTCTTTTTACATGCTTGTTCATTTATACAGTGCTTCTCAAAAGTCCCCCTCTTCCTCTTATTTTTGGAACGATTATACATAAGCAAGTGAAATTTGGAAACTGAATATTGAAGGTTGTAAACTTCTACTAGTGATGATAGATGATGAAATCGTCAAAGATGACGTCACAAGGCCATTGTGACCAATAATTTTGAATGGAACCCTACGGCAAGCGACACCTCTTTTGAAAGGTGTCGAAAAAACCTATTCAATGATACTAATTTTGTTTGTGTTTATGGCAGTTTTGGCAACTCGCTTTTAAAAAACGCAAAGCTGTGGTGAATTAAATCACTCAATACTAAAATTCCAAATTCAAGCTCCTTGGATAGTTGTCAAATAAGCTGACGTTTTTGTTAGTCTCCCTAATTTGACGTTTTTGTAATTGTCCAAGTTTTTGTACATTTAATGATTTGTGTATTGTTGATGGAATGTTTAACTGTTTTAACAGCTTTTGGAACTTTTAATATTTTTGTACATTTTAATAATTTGTTAAACTGTTGTGGGCCGAATGTTTAAGTGCTTCAAGAAGCGAAATGGTACGTGCTTTAGGTGATAGAGTAGCAGCGATCCTAATTCTTGGTGAAACTGGACAAAATATTCATGCAGCAGAACTCATTTTTAACGAGAGGTTTCCCGATCGCCCCGTTTCGAGGACTTATTTGAGAAAGCTTTTTCGTAAGTTTGAAACAACGGATAGTATTAATGATGCAAAACGATCTGGCAGACCACAAATTTCTGATGAGAAAAAAGATGATATACTGGCAGAAGTAATAGTTAATCCTACTTCTTCAACAAATCACGTTGCATCTACCTGTGAAGTCAGTGGAAGTACAGTACACAGGGTGTTGGAAAAAAACAAATTCCATCCATACAAATTGAAAATGGTTCATCAACTCTCAGACGACGACCCAGACCAAAGACTAGAATTTTGTGAAAATATGGAAACTTAAATTAACCAACAGCCAGACTGTGTCAAAACAATTTGTTTTGGTGACGAAAGTACTTTCTATCTAGATGGGAATGTAAATACACAGAATGTGAGGTATTGGAGTGACGCAAATCCTCACCTGTTTCGTGAAACACATACCCAATTTCCCCAGAAGGTGAATGTTTGGGCAGGTATCCTACGAAACCACATCGTTGGGCCTCTTTTTGGATACTAATTTAACTGGTGAGGTTTATCTGTAGCTGTTGCAAAACGCAATAGAACCGTTAATCCTTGAAATTTTGGAAGATAATCCAGATGAATTCGGCACTTCGGAAATAACATTCTAACAGGATGGTGCTCCTCCACACTATTACGGTGCAGTAAGATGGTATTTGGATGGGGAGTATCGTGATAGATGGATTGGACGACGAGGTTCAACGGAATGGCCAGCTCGATCACCGGACTTCACACCTTTGGAGTTTTTTCTGTGAGGATACCCTAAATCGGAAGGTTCACTCCACTGAACCTGACAATTTTGACGTTATAAAACAACGTATTGTTGCAGAATGTGAGGCTGTTTCCGCAGACACATTTGCAAAAGTACGAGAAGGTTTAAAAAGAGAATATTTCACTGTCAGGAAGTGAATGGAGGTCACTTCGACCAATTTCTTTGAGTAGATACTGATTCTTGAATCTGTAATTAATATCATACTGAATGGAATTTAAATTTCAATGTTTACTGATGAGCCATCAAAACTGCCATAAATACAAACAAAATTAGTATCATTGAATGGGTTTTTTCGATACCTTTTTAAAGAGGTGTCGCTTGCCGTGGAGTTTCATTCAAAATTATTGGTCACAATGGCCTTGTGACGTCATTTCGACGATTTCGTCATCTATCATCACTAGTTCGCAACCTTTAATATTCAGTTTCCAAATTTCACTTGTTTATGTATAATCGTTCTAAAAATAAGAAGGGGGGAGCGGACTTTTGAGAAGCACTGTATGTAACTGAATGCCATGTCTATTATCTGAGATTGAATGAACTTATTATTATCATTAATAGCTTCATCGTTTCCGCACTTGGCAGCGCTACTGTAGAACGTCATCTGACTGAAATCTTGTTTAATTTTCACATAATTTTGTTGAATTTATAATTATTTGACATCAATATTCACCATAACTCTAGTTGTTGGTACTTCATTTTGTTAACTTTCTATCAAGCTACTTTAACATGTATAACACTCACACCCTCCCCGCCTGTTTGGGAATATGTTCTATATGCGACTATCGTAGTTTTTCTTGTATTGTTGCTCTAACCAAGACTGCGGAAGAACCTTCAAAGGTTCGAATCTGAGGATGAACATTTACAGGTTCGAATCATGTATCATTATCATCATCTATTTTTGGAAAAACGCTCTGAGCCCCTATAAACTTGTGGAGATGACTTCGTGCTTTTTTTTCGGATAGTATATTATCTTTTTTCAGCATGTGGTAGAACATTAATAAAGATGATAAATGAAAGAAATTCCAAAATAGATCCCAGTGGCACATCAACTATTCATTTTTCCCTGTGTTGATATGTTAAACGACCTAGTTGATACTCCAAATATTCATCATCGTGAAAAATACAAGAATATACGTGTCAAATTAATGACATTCCTTCCTTCCCAAAAGTTGGTCGAAAGGGAAAACCGGTTGACATATACCCACGCTTTGGGCACTATGAGGGGTCTATTAAAAATATTTTTCATTTTGAAAATTTGCTGACTATTCATTATCGATCTTGATTCTATGTTTCAGGGATGTAGAGCTTATTCAATGAAATCTTGCGAACATCATACCACTGGCGATAAGCCACAATGTTCTTCTTTGGAGTACAGTACCCCCTTGTGCAAGGAACAGTGTGACCCTCACTCAGAACTCATCTACTCTGATGACAAGTCTTATGGCTCCGCTTATTCTGTTCCTGGAACTGAAAAACGAATCCAGCAGGAACTTTTGAAAAACGGACCCGTTGAGGCTGCGTTCATGGTTCACAGTGACTTCCCTTCCTACAAGAGTGGTTAGTCACAATAAGAATCAACATCTTGAAATGGAATAGTTATTCATGTAAATGGTGTGTAAAGTGACCTTTTTTGGCGAATGTGAATATTGTCGGCGAAAGTGACAATTACATGAGTCAAGAAAGGCCTTTACACACGAATTGCATCCAACATATTTTCTACTACTGTACAATATTGTCCACGGAAATTTCAAATACAAAAAGTACCCAACGCACAATGTGTGGAGTAATAAATGTACATTTTACGATCAAATAATTCATTTGGAGTTTACAACATATTCAACTATTACAAAACAAATAACAATAACAGTAATTAACAATGCTTAAAAAATTAGGTTTTTGGTTATTAGAAATATTAATATTGAAAGTGCAATTGATAGATTTGGCCTTTTCAAGTACCGAGTTCTAAAAATTTTTGTAACATTACTTCTGTAACGATAGTTTGAGTATCGGGTGGTTCCATGAAGTCTCTATTAGAGTCGACAACAGTAAAACTGTAGCTTCTAGAAACACTCTGTTTGAAAGTAGGAAGCATACTGTCATCCATCAAAATTTTATTAGAAAGTTGATTCTTTTGTGTAATTGGGCCATCCACATAGCCTTCTGCAACAGACTACCAACCTCCATGTTTTTTTTACGTTTGATAGGTCTCCTCCAGAATTTGCTAGCATAATATCTGAAAATTGTAAAAATTGTTGATTAGGGCAAGTTTAGATACGTTGCTATAACACTATTGCTATTTTATCAAATATATTTATTTCTAAAGGTTCTCCAGAACATTTGCCATTCGCTAATTTTAAAAACAACCTGATACAATTTATATTCTATGGTATATTTCTGTATGAAAGATGAATAATCAGTTGAAGAATTATTAGGATTAAAAATCGTAGAAATGCATTCCATTCCATTTTTGGTTTCTATTACACTGTTTGTTTATCTTCCACATCGTTAATTGTTATTTCACATAATCCTTCTCGGCGACGAGACCCCGAAATTCCAATTATAAAAGCCACCTAAAAAATAACAGTTTTTCTGTGACGGGTAACGAAATATAACTTTTATGAATTATTTTTTCCCGGATATATATACACATGAGTAAAGGTAGAAATTTAATTTTAGAATATTTATTAAGTATACAAAAGTTACATTTCCTTTATATCAAAAGTAGAATTATTAAATGTGCATTGCATAAATGATCAAAAGCTACTCAAAAATGATTTTTAATAATTTTTATCCCCTATTGTTCAAAAAATTGTTATAAACAAATGCGTTGTTTATGAGATAATTCAAAAAAAAATTCAAAACATAATCTTTGATAATAATAATGATTTTTCAAAAAAAAAAAACGTTTCTTATAAAAAAAATGTATTGCCTAAAAACGCATTTGTTAAATAAAAATTTTTTTTTACCACTTGTTATGAAAATTAGGGAACCATTTCTGTTTTTTAAATCATTATTTATCTTGGTCTCCGATATTGAGGAAAAAAAAAGATTATTATTTAAATTTTCATTGTTTATTTTATAAACAATTTGTTATAAGCAAATGAATTATCTTTTTGTATTTTTTTTCTTTTTCTACTTGAAAAAACAAAACAACCATGTATTATTTTTAGACAAAAAAAAATATTTATATTTCTTATTGAAATTTCAATTTTCTGTTCTCTTTCATTTCACCACTCTGACCTGGTTTTTTATGTTCAATTTTATTATAACTTTTTAACTAATGGAGATACAAAGAAAAAATTCAAGACTTATTCATTCTTTATAGATTGAACAACAAATTAAGCCAAAACTGTTTTCTACTTCTATGTCTAAATGTCTTATAAACTAATATAACTATGACCATACAACTTATGTAACTTTTTATCTAACGTATATTCATCAACAATTTTAGCTTATGAATTTTAGTTTTGCTTGGTTATTTTTTTAATTATGAATAAAAATGAGTTTGAAAAAAAAAAATCTCCAAGTTAATTAGCCCAAGCATCTTAGTAACTAAAAAATAATTAGAAATGTTATTCAATTCAAGTGAGTTTATTTATAAAATATTGTGTACAAATAATATAAGGTATTTTTTCAATTATATTTTACAAAAAATTTTTTTTTGAGAACCTTTTTAAGTTGGTGGCTCCTAGTCTTCATTATTTTTATGAACAAAAGGTATAAATTGAATAAATAATTGGGTGGGAGCTTCAAATTTTGGCTCAATTCGTTGTTTAATTAATGAAGAATAAATAAGTCCCGAATTTTTTCCTTGTATCTCCATTAGTTAAAAAGTTATAATTAAATTATACATGAAAAACCAGGTCAGGGTGGTGAAATGAAAGAGAACAGAAAATTGAAAGTTCAATAAGAAATATAAATATTTTTTTCTAAAAATAATTCATGGTTGTTTTTGTTTTTCTCAAGTTGAAAAAAAATACAAAGAGATAATTCATTTGTTTATAACAAATTCTTTATTAAATAAACAATGAAAATTTAAATAATAATCTTTTTTTTTAATATTGATGATAGGAGATAAAAATTATTGAAAATCATTTTTTAATAGATTCTGATCATAAGAAAACGGATCAATAATAATATTATGAAAAAAAAAATTTTCAATGTTTAATGAAGCTTTATAATTTTTCACCTTAGTAAATTGTTAATAACAAAACGAAAATTAACAATATTCCAATTTTTCCAGCGGGAATCTATTGTTAGACCTTTGAACAATAGCTCCACGGAAGAAAAACATTCTCAGATGAATAGTTTAACAATTATCGCACTTGCAATGTTAATGTTCGTGCTACAAAAAATTGTTAATTAACTAATGGATAACTTATTGAAAAATCGCGATAAACATTTTTGGACCACGAATTATTGTTCATTGATCTCTCCTGCAGGCGCCTGAATTTTTTCAATTTTTAATTTTCATATTTAATAAGTTTAAATAATATTTATTCATTAAAGGTCCGAAGGGGACGTGGCTTGCGCAAGCCAGAGTACCCGTTTTCGGCGTATTTTCAACCGTCTGGGAAAATTATAAATATTGGTCCTACAGTTCCCGGATTCGGAACTTTTCCTCAGGAAATTTCCTCCTCTTTCCGCATCTTTTTTCTCATATGAATTATCTCGAATAGTTTTTGAGATATTGGCGAAAAACCAAACCCCCTTTTTTTTCACTCAATTGTTTATAACTATTGCAATTTTTGCGAGCGGCCTTAGCAGTTTCTCAAAAAATATCTACATGCCATTCCGAATCGAATGACACCTCAATCATAATTTTCGGAGAATGCGAAAAAATTTTGACCTCAGAAGCACTTGTTAACTGGACCATCTCCCCCAGATTCAGCTAGAAGTGTGGCAGACGATCTGTTTACGAAGTAGCATTTCCAAGTTAGCTACTGTTTCAGGTACCTTATAAAACTGATTTCCACTCACAACCTGATTAATACATTTTCCATTGCGATATGCATAAAACAGTTGGCGATCCTTTGCTGCTGCTGGACGGAGGGCTATGTACATTCGATAAAATTTAATATATTCTTCTTTGCTTGAGTTTCACAATTAATAACGTTTCCAAATCTTCAATATCATCTAATGTTACCTGGCTGATTTCAGAAATTCGACAAGCTCCTGCAATCCCAAATACAACAACAACCTTGGCCATCAAATAAACTCCATCAGGAGCATTATTTAAAAAATCACTAATTTGTGTACTTGTAAAAATCGCAGCTTTCTTCGGCGTCTAACCTTTCCCATTTTGTTTCAGAAATGTAATCATTTTGAAATATTTTGAAATGTCTACATTATTATTGGATTGTAAGATACTTTCAATCATTGAATAATTCGACCACACTGTTGATGGCTTTTGTTGTTGCTCCAGTTCCGAAAAATAAGCCAATAACACCGTCTCCTGTATGTCTTTTTGATCTTCCATTCCATAAATCTTGAATACGCCGTTTCGTAAATTTTCCGCGATGTAGCTGGCAATAATTTTTGTAACGCTACTTTCGCTACATCTACTTACTCCGGTGGAGTCAGGGAAAACTCGGAATCAGATATTTTTTTACTTTATATTATTCAACATAACTACTAAACAACCACTAAGTTCGCAATTTTGAAATCAAATCACAGAATTAAATTGACAGATATTTGATTACTTTGAAGGTTTTTTTAGCAACGCAGGTCTAATTGTCGCTATGAGTACAGCCTAAAAATTCAAATTCCACATCGATAAATTTCACAAAAAAAAACGTGTATTATACACGGGAAAAATATTAGATTTTAGCTCTCGGTTTTTTGTCTCCCCCCGCTTAGCGTCGGGACAACACAACCTCGAGCTGAAATCTGATACTTTTTCCCTTGTATAATAAATAACTAATTGCAATGTTACAAATAGCTAAACTAAAGACAAAAACATTAGGGGCTATCCTGACGTTTTGCATGTAGAATTGTAAAGCAACCGCAAATGGTTTTATATCATTTTGAGAAATATGAGGTTTTACGTAAAGTGTGTTGCCTAACTAAGCCGAACCTAGGAACACCATACCTTTCAACAGTGTTTCGGAACTGAGCTACGATCTAACTCGTCGCATAACTTTATAAAATATTCAGATTTAATACTATATACCCAAGCGTTTACTCATTTTGATCATTAAAAACTGGGAATCTGGAACTTTCAATGGAAATTAATTGTCGACATCCGATTGAGCTGAAATTTGGCAGGTGTTCATAATTCCGGTGGCAATGCATATGAAATTTTTGTTTAAGAAAAAACAAAATAGCAGCTTCAAATGGCTACGAGTTTTGTGATTATGGTACGATTCGATTTAAAATTGGTATGTGAGGGTTTTCGGGGACAAATTATGAATTTTTTGTCAAAATTCAAAAATTCAAGATGACGGCTCCAAGATGGCGGACAAGTTTTGTGATTATGGTACGATTCGATTCAAAATTGGTATGTGGAGGTTTTCGGGGACGGAATTATGAATTTTTGTCAAAATTTCTGAATTCAAGATGGCGGCTCCAAAATAGCGGAGGAGTTTTGTGATTATGGTCCGATTCTTTCAAAATTTGTATGTGGGGGTTTTCGGAGTCGGAGATTATGAATTTATTGTCAAAATTCATGGAATTGAAAGGGCGGCTCATAGAATTTTTGTTAGAGAAAAAAACAAAATAGCGCTGCACGATAAGATGGCGGACGAGATTTAGGTGTATGGTCCGATTTGATTCAAAATTGGTATGTGAGTGTTTTCAGGATCGAAAATCATGAATGTATCTTCAAAATTCATAAAATTGAAATGGCGGCTCCAAAATGGCCAATGATTTCTGTGTTTATGGTCCGATTCTATTTAAAATTGGTATGTGGAGGTTTTCGGGGTCGGAGATTATGAATTTAGATTATTGATTTTCAGTAGAATTCATAAATTGAAGATGGCAACTCCAAGATGGCGGATGAGTTAATCTTTAGATGGTCTCTTCATTGAAGGACTAGATAGCTCAGAACTTACAGGAGAAGAAGGCCTCATAATAACGACGATGCTTTAACAAAAATGCATGGATTAAAAAAACTGAAAAAAACACAAAATAAATTAATTAATTGAAAACTTTTTTGAAGATAAGCTTCCATTCAATTGCACAAAAAAAAATTGCTTTGGATATGTGACGTAGGTTATTCCGTGAGTTATGGATTCAAAAGTTGTCAGTTGGAATACAAAAGCGACAAGCTTTTGAATCTATAACTCACAGAATAACCTACGTCATACATCCAAAGCAGTTATTTTTGCCTTTTCAGTGCACTTGAATAAAAGCTTGTCTTTAAAAATGTTTTCTAATAATTATTTTATTACCATGGTTTTTTCGGGTAAACTTCGACAGTTCAAAAATGAAAGTATAATCAGTAGTAATACTATGAGTACTTCAAAATAATCAGGTTAAACATCGATAACTTGTTCAGTTTGACAGAATAATTTTCCCGCTTCGCGGTGGGATTATTTAATCTGCCAAACTGACAGCCAAGGGTTTTTTGTTTTCTCCAGTTAGGATTTACTGTCAGAAATAACTTATCTTTTTTAAATATTGATGTTTTCGCTTCTTTTTCATTAGTTCATCTAAAGTCTCACTGGACAACGACTCATTCATTATGGTTGGGTACAAGCCATATTATTAGCACACGGTTTTTCTCCTCCCTGTGTGGTTTTGGTAAAAATAGGATTATATTGTATTTTTACCAGTTGGAATATCATCATTTCCAGTTTCCTTTTGGAAATAATGGGACAAGCATGACGCTCCTTCATTTCCTCTCCACGCAAGTTCTACAAGAGCAATTAAGAAATTTTTTATCTGTAATCCTTCCGATGAATTTTCATCCCACGTTTCTATCATTGCTATGTACTCGGTATCTTCAAATGCTGAAGCACTTACCTTCCTCTTGTCCGGTAACATTTGAAGTTTCCTTCTGTTTGAATTTCTTGCGTTTCGTGCGGCTAAAGATATCGAAAAGGAATTCTCTTTCACACGACTGAACTTTTTATGATTTTTACCAGGAACGCTTCGAAAGTAAAACACTGGTATATATAAATTCCCTACTTTTGCCGAGCATATTGAAGCCCTCTGTAGTGTCTTATTTATTCGTTCAATTGGGATTACATAGCTTAACTCTGACTAAATTGAACGTTCAGATTGGTTAAAAATGACAATTGAAAAATTATCCTTTGGAAAATGTATACTTGATGTCTTCATAATTCACGAATTATTAAAATTTTCGATTGAGTTCTCAGTTCTTGCTTTAACTGATTTTATGAATACAACCTATAATATTTAATAAGGCCTAAGTCGAAAATCTACGACTGAATTTTAGATTTTGAACTTTGAACACTGGTAGTATTGATTCGGATTTTGCGACATTTTGACTCTGTAGTGCTCTTATTTGATTTTCATGGGTTACCAACTGTTACCGGTGATATTGAAGAGATTGGTAAATGCGATTACAGAAAATCTATGGATGGTTAGAAAATGCAGTCAAGTACTGAGTTCTCAGTGTTCAATCTGCATGAACTAGAATTTGTGAGATAAAGATATTAAGAATAATCAGTGAAAACAGATTTAATCGTTTGGTTTTGACATATGTATGAATCTTGATTTTATCTACCAAATACAACGTAAAATAGAAGATGGACTGCTGTGAAACTCAATGAAATATAAGCTTTTACTCATGGATGGTATTGTTTATATATTCTGAATAAACGATTGTTCGATCAGAAGAATTTTTAATTTCCAATTCAGTACTCTTTCATCAAGCGTTTAGATTGCTTGAATTATATATTTTTTTTATTTGTATGAAAAAACCAACTTCACTCCAAATAAGAAATACATGTTACTTAGGATAATCTTCATTCGGAAAGTACTTCTCTTGCATCAAATTGCACAAAATTCTGATTATTAGCTATACTTTATTTCATCCCAAAAGATTGGTAAGATTGGACGAATAAAAACATATTATTGAATTGAGATACAGCCCTGCTTCGTTTGATAACCTCACCGTGATGGAGTATGAAATACTTGTTCCAATTGAAACTACGATATTGCTGACTAAGAAGTCTATCATTTGTTTGATTTGACATGCATGGAGTAATTTGACTATAACGTAGATGCCTTCAACTTTGTAGATAAATCGGAAAAGTATGCAATCATGACATTTTCAGATCGGGAGAAAGTCTTTTTTTCTTGGCAATAATCCATGGAACGTTTGTAAGCGTATTCACATTTTCCCTTGGATTTATTTGGCAATGAATTCAAGCTGACATTTTCAGCAGCATTTACTAACTCTGGTGGTGTCCCGCACACCTGGACATCATCATCACTGTCAATTTTGAGTATTGTAACGATATATCTGGTACATTTCTTATTTTTATTCTCAGAGATTCATTTAACTTCAATCCCTATTGAAAATCTTAGCGAAATCTAACCGAGGGCAATGAAACAATCATTACGGCTAAGAAGAAGAATTGTCGCAAGGGATCTGACAGGACGATGATATTTAAGGCGATGTGATGTGATCTTTCGGCAATTAAGATATATTGTTTTCTGAAGCTCGTCGGCCATTAATTAACAGAGTAGAATATGCCATGTTGAAATAATGTATTTATCAGAGCATTTTCCTTTCTCCGCGAATATGATTTCGAATCAGTGAATTGTGAGTGATGTCAAGGAGGTACGTATTGGGTATGATGTTTGGACCAAAGATATTTTAAATATGACACATTCAAATAATTTCAAAGAGAATATCAGATAATTCTTCACAAAGGAAATATCTGAAGGTATCTACACATTTTGTTTGAGAAAACAGTGATTAGATTTATTCAGGTCAATCTGACTGAAAATAGGAGTGTCGTTCACTATATATTTTTGAAGAATTCTGTTAGAATTATGAATGCCACATGTGGTATGTCTGATTGAACTGAAATATCGGTGTTATGTCTTATCAGGTTGGATTGCTTGTCCTGACAAGGCTCTATTGAGATTTAATGAGGGTTTCACGAATATATGATATCACTCACGCTGTATTTGGTATGATATTTAAAAAAATATATATTTTATGGTTTTTATATCTTTGTATGGTTCCATATTTGGTGATAATAATCACAGAGTATGTTTTATGTGGTTTATATATATATATATATATATATATATAATATATATATTATTTTATGTATAAATTTGGCTGAATTTGGAATTTTCTTTGAATTTATAGAAACATTTTCGAAGAAGTGTTTGACGGCTGGTCAAACATTGATTCTCATATACCTTTCTTGAATAACGCTGAAATTGAAGTCATTTTCGTAAATCAAATTCAACAAACTTGATTGTGCCAAATTCTGATTTTCAATTCTTGATAACTATAATCTTGGTTGCTCAAGATCAGAGAAAAAAATCGTCTTTTCCATATATAAAGCAAAGATCAATTTTTAATAATTCATAAAAATTATTAAAATAATTCTTCAATTTCAGTATTGGATATTACTCATTTGTATACTCAATTAATTTCAAGTAAAAATCTCTTGATGAGATTACACTCAATTGTAACAACAATGAGTTGAGGAGTGCATTGAAAATATTCCAAGTTTCAAGAAGTAGAATTTTTGTATATCAAATTCTGACACAAACAATATTGTTTTTCATGTTAAATCGCTGAGAACACACTCGATGGACCAGAAGCTGATGCTTGTGTCCGCCTGATCGGTCGCCCCTGATTGCGAGCCAAACCACTTCGTAAAGTGCTACGTGCTACACAAAGATACAATCAAGGTACATCGACATCGATAAACCGACAGGTTCAGCAAACAAAAACAGTATTAGTTTTTTTGTGTTGGAATTTAAATGAATCTTGCATTCAATAAATGTTAAAGAATTGGAAAAGATGTAAATTTTGTAAATAGATTTGCAATCATTATTGAATAGGGAATTTGAATTTCTGTCCTAGTTTAACAAAAATTCTGGCTCCATTCAAATTCACAATTTCTAAAACTTTGCTTGAAACATAAAAAATTTGAAACTAGCAAGGCGGTCCAAAGAACTCCACACCGCTCTTCACTGAATAGTCTGGGCATTCTATTATAACAATTAACTTCTTATTACAGTATTTCCTAGCGATAAGTAGGTATTAAACCAAAATAAGTGGTGAATCTCTGACTTTTGTCACAACAATAAACAAATAGTGGATTGTCAAGGAAACGATTTCATAGGCAATAAGATGGATTAAATATTTTTTATGCATTTATAAAAATTCCTTAATTTATGATAAAGTTGATTGCGATTTCAGAAAAAATAGTATGTGTACCTCGTAGTGAAAGCACATTCCCAGACTTCAATGCTTGTTGGCCTCGGCTTAAAGCCACGGCCAACACTTAACATTGTCGTCCGCGAATGTATTGCTTTTAGTACTAGATACACAATGTACTATTTGAGGCGTAGTTTTCGTTATATTATTACACTTTGGAACAATGCAGTACTTATTTAACTGTTTTTGTCGATGTTCAGTTAATTGAAAAATTCAAGAAACAAAATATAAATGAACTATGTTTACTTCTGGTAACATTGTTGATATGTACTCTGACGTGAAACTCTCCAACATGGCCGACCGTTTGAATTACCAACATTTGTTACGAAAATTTCATATTTTTTATTCCTACTAATTATTGTTATTTTCTACAATTATATAAGTTTTTTCAGTATTTCCATGGATCAATCAATCAATTAGAACAATAAACAAAATATATGAATCTTTATCGAACCGACTTAGAATGGAAAAAATCTAGCACCTACAGGGGACACTCCTTCAGAGAATGAAGGTTGGATGAGGAAAAATTTTGAAGGAATCAAGTTCCAGGTTCTCTAATCATTGAAATATAATAACAGAATGTGCAAGACTATTATAGTAGAAATATATTTTTGTTGAGTCACGCAATAGACAGTAAAATATGTGATTCAACTGAGAAACAATTAAAATCCTGATAGGATCATTTTTACATTATTGATCACCATCTAATCACTAAAGCATAAACAATACTCATGTTAATGGCGATATAAATTGGGAACAATAGAATATCACTGATCTAGCTAGGTGATTGAACTAATGATGTATGCTTCTCAAAATGTCCAAAACACATTATTTGTACTATAATGGCTCAAGAGATCCAAAAAGTGTTGATCTCTCAAACCAACAACAGATAGATTCATATGAAAGTATGAAATGATGTTCATAAAATCAGTGGTGGAATCATCTGCGACTGAAAGATAAACTTTAGTCACTATCTTCCATCGTTCAAGATAACCTTTGGGGGTATTCATGTGAAAAGGAAACATGCCTACTTGAATATTGAATAGCAAGATTTTTCTGTGAATTGAAAAATCCACGATGGAAATGAAGCTATTTTTTGTGAATATCCAACAGAAAACAACTACTTCCTCGGCTAAAGCCATCTGATAGATATTGAGAAAGGACCCTAACTCAAAGAAAAAATCTGAAAATGAAAATTTGCATTTTTATTCAGATAATTATTTGATTTTTCATTCCAGTCTTGATTATGAACTCACATAGATGAATGGAGCAAATAATAATGTTTTCCAAAGTGAAAACAAAGGTACAATGAACTCAGTGTGTGAAATATGAAATGCAAAAATCTAATTTGATGAAAAACCATTAAATTTGATGAAAAATATCACACAATCGCGCTCTGTTGCGTTGGTGTATCATTTTTATGTTAACGACCATTCTAGTTGTCGGAGCAATGTGCAGGGTTGTGAGAAACATCATTAATGTTAACTGCAAATCGCAAACGTTAGCTGTTAGCGCTGTTCATCACAAAGATTAGCGGTATATAATTTCATCTTCCATCTCAGATAAGTGTGTATATGTTTCCCAATTACGACTAGTTGTGAGTTGTCTGGGTATTACGAATGACTGGTCAACTGTGTTGGATTTTTTTTACAGGGTTATTAAGTTGTGGAGAGTACTGTGTGTTGATGAAACAACAATAACCACGTCTGTAATAAGAACACCAATTGTTATAAAATTGGAAGCATCTTATAGTACAACCAACGAGTTGTGGTACTCGACCTTGGCGCTGTTTTGATTGTTTTAAGGTAGTTGTCGTGCTACAAACAGTGTCAAAAATTAGGCTCGATTGTAGCGCGACGCGATACATGTTCAAACGCTGAATTAGTGGGATCTTTTTTAAGGGAACTGTACACTCAGAAACGCAACTAGCATGCGTGACACAGCAAATAAGCCATGACTGGACTGTTGGCAACGTCGCAATCCAACGATCGCTCGCATTTAGTTGTTCAAGATACAGTGCAGTTTGCTCTAAAACATTGGCGAGGTATCGTTATTGAATTAAAAAATTCGCATTTAGTTGTACAAGAAATGGAGCTAATCAAGAGGAAAGAAGTTGCGCAGAAATGTTGAAAAAATCGAAGGAAAAGTCAGAAGGTGTAACATATCAACCAAACGTTGGAGCTAACCATCACCACTATTATTAAGAAACATCGAATCAATATCAATAAATTATTCCATAGCTTTAGCCGGAGAAGTACTTGTTTTCTGTTGAATATTCACAAAAAATAACTTCATTTTTATCGTGGATTTTTCAATTAACAAAAAAATCTTTCTATTCAATATTCAATTGGGAATGTTTTCCTATTCAACAACAGATGATTTTAAATTTTTCTCCATTCAGCCATGGACCCAAAACACAAAAACACTCACATGAAAAATGCTGAAAATGAGAAGTTTGAAATTATATTCGAATGTGAATATAACTTAGTCTTATAATGATTTCCACCCACCAGGTTTAAATCGAAAATAGTTTACTATGAAAACTCATTCGAAATTTTATTATTTCTATTTGCTTTGCCCCAGAAGGAGACAATATCTCAACTTCATAGTCCTATCTGAAGCGAGAACTGAAATGCGGAAAAGTCCGTCTGGCAGCATTACTCATAAAGACACTCTAAAAAAGCTATAAGAGTAGGCAGAAATCTATGACACAGAGTCCAGCAAGTTTCGGCATGTGCCAAGCATATATTCATCAACTACCAATGAGGATAACACTCCATAAGACGCCATGTTAACAAAGTGAAATCACGAAAATCAGTCTGTACTTTTTCATGCGGACGCTTGAAAACTACTCGCTTGCCCAACTTTTGAATTACGACTCATGATATAAATATTTTGGATTAGGTTTAAAATGCCCAAGAACCCTGGTGTATTCAGTGATTCGAATTTGTTTAGAATTTTTGGGGGACAACAAATGAAAAATTATCAAATTCTGCTTAGAACTTCATTGGTAGATGGCGCGGTTAAAGAATGTTTGTCGTTTGTGTCACACAAAATGTCAAACTTCAATCCTATGATATTTTATTTTGCTGTCAACATTACTTCATGCAAAACATTGTGAATTGATCGTTTACAATGATTATATATAGTTCTACGAACAAGATCCCGCTCAGAACAGTTGGCGCTAAAATGAGGTGAAATTCTCGGAACTTACTACATCTGTCTGTCAAAAATCATAATTTTCTTGAGGTCTACCTGGCGATTTTTCCAAAGTGATTTCTTCTCAAATGGCTTTTTTCGAATCATGGAAACTTCCACGATGGAATGAGAAAAGGTAGGAGAGTGGACTGATGTCTCTAGATGATGAATTATCTTGAAAATTGAGGGAATTGGAAAATGTCCCCGATGACATTGTTCCATTGAACTTTCCGATACAAACTATACCCAAGCCATTCACTGCCCATCTCTGCCGGACTATTGCCTCTCTAACAACCTTCTGACATGAACAAAATCAGAGAGTTCATTGTAGATTTCATGAAACCTGTTGATGGAGTTGAGAAATCGATGAATCTTGGTGTGCGACAGTCTAGGCTGCTTCCAGCTAACTTAGAATGACTTTTCCGGTAAAGGTGAGCCCCACCAACAAAGATGAGGGGAGAGAACAATAATCTAAATGCTTCTCTTTTATTTTTCAGTAACACCCCGCATGAGATAATCGGAGGAGGAGGGCGATCTAAACCAAGCAGTTGTTCGGAAGAACAAGGCCCACTCCCAAGATTGATAAGGCTAATGACAATGATTAGGATAATTATCACTTTTTAATAAACACATGAATTTCACAAGTAAGCGTGGACTTTTCATTCAATGGAGATATCTTGATTTTGGCTAGTGAATTCCGAACCGTCACAGAGGGTCCCATGGCTCTTTGGAAAAAAATATCCACTATATTCAGAATTTTCCAACACTTTAAGTCAGAAGATTGTCATCTCATGGGAAAATTTGTATACAAAATATATATAATATAGAAAATAAATATAAAAGTAATAATAAAATTATTTGACTTGATAGTTCAGAAAAAATTCAAATTAATTTATACATATACAAGTCATTTTAGATTTTAGCTTCAGAAAGTTAGGGAACTGCGGAAACTCCCTACTATACATCAGTGATGATGTAAGGAACAACATATAAAAAGTTACCAACCGTAAAGTGTGTGCTTAATTAATTATTCAACAAATTAGTTGCCAAATTACATTGTATATTGAATATTCACAAAAAATTACTAATTAATGGTGCCACTCGCAAAAATGGAGAATTTTACATCAAAAAAGTAAATAAAATTTCTTTGAAAAAAAACCTGTAAGCTGCAGAATTTTTTCGCTAACGTGTGAAAAAAATGTGAGGCGGCGACTCTGAAGTGTATAGGAATAGTACGTGATTGAAATTACGTCAAAGCAGAATTCAGTCTAAAGTCTTTTTATTTTTTATTTTCAAGATAAATATCTGAAATTTTCACAGATTACTCTCAAAATGAAAAATAAAAGAAGGACAATTTACCAAAAAAAATTATTTCGAAAAATACAGAGCTCAAAATATTGAATAAATAAAAAAATTACAAATTGGGTTGTAACGAAATTTGTTGAGTGGAGGCCACATTTTTCAACCGAATGAAACAAAAATTATTCTTATGAATACCTCGGCTAATTTCGAAAATGGTCTAAAAGTCTCAAAATGGCAGCTGTTGAAAAAAATCGCAATATTTCATTTTCATACCCAATATCGGCGAACTATAAGTCGTTTGATAGAGCTTCATTAGCTACACTAGAATATAGAGATTGCATCTCCCGTACTTTTATTGGTTTGAAAGCTTACTTAAGTAATTGTTTGTAATTTACAGCACTACATAAAATCATTATCCGCTATATCATAAGATTTTTATCATGAGAAAATAGGGACAGAAATACATAAGTACCAACTCGGTGGAGCCGTATCAATAGAAAATTATCCATCAAAAATAAATTGGTACGGTTCATAATTAGAATTATTTCGGACACCTCTCGAAAATTCTATATAACACTCAGGGTTATTATATATATATATATATATATATATATATATATAATAACCCTGATAACACTGACATAAGTACATGGAATAGTTTGTTCTAAAATGTGTTACATCGATCGATCAACTTCAAAATATTTCACAACGAATTGACATAACCTTAAAGGCGACAAAAGCACAATCACAGAACGGATCAGAGACACAAAAACACTCTGTGTGGTCTGTAATTGCAGTTTACCGAATTATGACACGAAACGACGTCGGCGCCATCTGAAACTCCAGATAACTCCTTTTATCAAGTGGGCTGGTGTCCCCCAGTTTGTCCCAATATTTTACAGGTATAAGTGAATACACCATGGTTTATAGACATCTTAATTAGGTTATTAATTTGACATTTTGACTAGAGTTAGGCAATCCAAACCACGTGGTCCAATATGGTGGTTGTTGGCACACAAATCACAAATTGATAATCACCATAAGAGCATAATTGTCAGTGTGCTCGTTGGCTAGTAAAAGTATATTTTTGTTTTTTTTTTTCGGAGCTTTCGTGTTGTTAATCAATAATAATATGTAGATGGAGAGCGATTAGCTGAAGACACTATTGTTGAAAAACAAACTCGTTGGTGAACGGTATGCTTGAAAATACAACTCCATGTTCTGTTTACATTTTTATCACTGTATTTGTTACAAGTATAAAATGAAGTTGAAATTGATCTGTGATTTGGATCCTTTTACACTGAATAATTCTGAATTGAATTGTTCATTTAATGGTGCTCCTCCTGTTAGGAATATGGATATTATTTCGTATTTGGTTTTTACTCATATCTTTCATTCCCAAATGCAGATAAAGGCCTGTAAGTATAGAAATCCATAAATATTTGGATCTGTCTTTATTGTGAAGGTGAGAACAAAAATTCAGAATCATCCATATATTTTAGTTGGACAGGTAAGTCTTTTCCTAAGCAGCAGGCTTTTACCAATGGTATATACATGTACAGCATCAAATCTTGTATCTTAAGCCATCGAAGTGAATTTTTCATTTCAAACAGGACTATTATGAATCAATAATAATTCATAAGAGGCAATTCATCACTTCCGATCTGATCTATTATGTTTATTGCCAATTTTGCCCATTATAAGATATATTGATTTTATATTTCAGAATATTTCTTCTCAACTTTCATAAAAGTTCTAATCAACATAACTTTTTCTTCAGGTGAAGCATTCACAAAAGGCAAATGAAAAACTTCAGATGTTTGGTGCATAATTGCAAAGGATGGAAGCATTCGTATTGCTCACGGTTCTTATATGGCCGGAAACAGTGAAGTATGTAGTTACGTTTGTGCCATATTATTTGCAGGAGAGTATGCAAACACTAAGAGGAAGGCAATATCACGCACAGATTTGGAAGCTGTGTGGCCAATGTCATCCAGTCAAAAAATGTATTGGACGAGTGTCTCGATACCAAATGGAAATATATATATATATATATATATATATATATATATATTTATATATATAATATATATATATATATACATATATATTTATATATATATATATATATATTTTTATTTAATTGTAGAATTGATTTCATTACAAATTTATCTCTTATTATGTATTTTTAGTTGTTTTTGTCAATGAATGAATGGTTGTTTATTCGTTGTTTTACTGATTCGAACAAATACTTTTAATTTAATACCAATCATAAAAAACTGAAAAAAATTATATCATATATCAATATTTTTATATGGTATAATTTCAATGAAAATCACGATACTTACGATCCCTGGTATGTAACATGAATTCGGACTTGATAAATTCATACAGAATTTTTTTATTTTAATATTACAATACCCTTCACAAGGGAAGGTTCAGATTAAAAAACACATATTTCAAAAATGTCACCAGAATCCTAGGGAAAATTTGTAATCCAATAATTCAATAAGAATGTCTGAATGTTTTTTGAGAAGGTAGGTACATGAACATTTATTTTTAGTTTTCTCCTCTTTGGAAGTGGAAAATATATCAATTATCTGTATGTATACGAACTTCGTTTGAAATGAGACTTCCTAACGTACAATTCAGAGATATGCAAATAGGCAAAATCATACAAATAATCTCAAGAACAAATCACAAAAGTTTGAAGTGATATATGGGAATGAATTATGGATATTTTCATGAATGTCCAGACATATCATTCAGCCACCACAATCGATCATACAGTGCGGCTTTTTATCCCCCCATTCAGTTAACTTTTGAACGGTTCGACGTAGAACAATGAAAAAATAGGGTATTGTGAGATATCACCGATAATACCTTTTGGAATAAAAGACATTGTGATTGCCCGATAGATGGCGCGAGGGGGCACATCAAACTTCAAAATTTTGAATAGCATGGGGGTCATGTAGCACATCGTTGGAAAGAAAATTCAATTCTCTTCCAAATATTTGTTTTTTTTTTCATTTCGTTCAAGTGACTTTGCGGCTTTTTATGTTCCCCCCTCCCTTATAACTTTTGAACGGTTCGATGTAGATCAATGAAAAAAAAGTTATTGTATGATATCATCTATACTAGTTTTCAAAATAAAAGACATTGTGATTGCCCGATAGATGGCGCGGGGGGCACATCAACTTGAAAATTTTGTATTGCATGGGGGGTCATGTGGCACATCGTTGAGAAGATAGTTCAATTCTCTTATCAACTATTTGATTGTTTTAATCATTCCGTTGATTTGTTTTTTCACAATGTGCATTTGAAATGTCAAACATGAGTGCGGATCTGAATGGTACCCTTATCTCGATAACTTTTGAATGGTATTTTCAATGAAAAATTCCCTGATCATCCAATAACTCGAATGTATTTGAGGAAACTGATTGAAAAACTTTTTAACAAAAAATTAAACCGACGAAATACGGAACTGAAAAGTAAAAAATAAAATAAACCTTCGTAGTCTCAATAACTAAGCTCCTAAACTAATGTAAGTAACTTATTTTGAGTCGGCGCCAAACAAACAAGCAAATGAATTAGGTAAGGCGTAAAATGATGGCATCGAGTTGCGCGGTGACACTAATACAGAGGAAATTTTGAAGATCTTTAATAGTTTCAACCCCAACATTCAATTTACGTTAGAAATAGTAGAAGAAAATAAACTACCGTTCTTAGACCTTCATATCACAAGGAAAAACGATGGAAAATTACTCAGTAGTGGTACATGAAACTAACAACTCAGGAGAATATTGAACGAGCCAAAAGGTGAATACAGCTCCCAACAATTTCTAGAGTGCAATTACGCTCAGTGATGATTGCTTCCACACGGAGAATATAGGCAAAGTGAAAAATTATTAAAAATAAACTACCCGGAAATTAATCAACATCATCATCAATAAAGCTCAGAACAAATTTAGGCAAGAGATTCTCCCAAAGAAAGGTGTCACTTTTTCAAATTCCCATTTATTGATGGACTCTCATACAAAATCAAAATTATTTATCAACGGATTCTCAATTTAAAAACAACAGAAAAATTATTCACTTGGTTAAAGACAGAATACCGACGGAATCAGATTCATCAGATATATAGGATTCCTGTGAATGCGGCAAATGTTACATAGGACAAACTAAACAGTATTCAAACACCAGAATGTACCACCATAAATATGATTGTTACGAAAGAATAAAAATGAAAATAAAAAAACAGCACCTGCCGCTCACCATCATCATCTTGTAATTTCGATTTCGATTCGGTGAAAATTCTAGAAAGAGACATCTTATCCAAAGAGATTGTTAGGAGAAATTATCCAAAT
>JAFIRS010006143.1:0-42300 GCA_018342105.1 Gonioctena quinquepunctata | reverse complement strand
CCTATTCACCCAAACATCATCGTCAAGTGACGATTTCAGTAGAAGATCCAGGAAGATGATCTCCAACCACTGATAAGATTTTTAGCCAAATATAAGTTGTGAAGTGGGGGAATTGTTGTCCGTGAGAATTATGAAAAGGAAATTATGGCATGATGGACATATTTAAATTAAAGAAAAAAGCATCCTCCAGCGAGACTCGAATTCGCAACCCTAAGCTTGCCGGACCTATGCTCTACCAATTGAGCTGAGGCTATGCGAAATCGACACACACTCGTGAACATTTTACTTCTTCAATTTAATGCGATGTTGGGAAATGAAATAGAAAAAATCAAACGTACTTATCAGTAGCCGTCGAGACCCGGTACCTATTTACCCAAACATCATCGTCAAGTGACGATTTCAGTAGAAGATCCAGGAAGATGATCTCCAACAACTGATAAGATTTTAGCCAAATATAAGTTGTGAAGTGGGGAATTGTTGTCCGTGAGAAATTATGAAAAGAAATTGTGGCATAATGGACATATTTAAATTAAAGAAAAAAGCATCCTCTAGCGAGACTCAAACCCTCGCACCCTAACTGCGGACCTATGCTCTACCAATTGAGCTATGAAGGCTATGCGAAATCGACACACACTCGTGAACACTTTAGTTCCTTCAATTTAATGCGATGTTGGGAAATGAAATAGAAAAATCAAACGTACTTATCAGTGGCCGTCGAGACCCGGTACCTATTCACCCAAACATCATCGTTGAAGTGACGATTTCAGTAGAAGATCCAGAAAGATGATCTCCAACCACTGATAAGATTTTAGCCAAATATAAGTTGTGAAGTGGGGAATTGTTGTCCGTGAGAAATTATGAAAAAGGAAATTGTGGCATAATGGACATATTTAAATTAAAGAAAAAAAGCATCCTCCAGCGAGACTCGAACTCGCAACCCTAAGCTTGCCGGACCTATGCTCTACCAATTGAGCTATGAAGGCTATGCGAAATCGACACACACTCGTGAACACTTTACTTCCTTCAATTTAATGCGATGTTGGGAAATGAAATAGAAAAATCAAACGTACTTATCATTTCCCAACATCCCACGGATCGAGCGATCTAATTCTCAGAATTTCGTCTTTATTATTTCCAAAAAGTGCTTGTTTACTGAGAATTCTCACAGATCGAGATGAACACCTCATCTGAGTTAATGAGAACAAACCGCAATGTGAACAATATTTCAAAGGATGCCGACATCCGGCTGCTTAAATAAACAACTGATAACAATACTGCTGATGTTGAAACGGCTGCTCAGATTGGCATCGACTTGGTGGTTGTCATGGCCGTTTCAACGGGGGATTTCCTAAACACTGTTGGCTCCTCCCACTTTCCAAAATGGCCACCATTCACTTCCTCGATATAACAATGTCTATTGGTTGACGGCCGACCAATGCGGTTGACGAATGCAGCTATTGGATGGCGGTTGACGAATGTGGCTAACGGACTGTGACCCCACCCATTCCCATTTCAAGATGGCTGCTCGGCTATTGGATAGCGATTGACGGCCATTGGTTCACCACTGACGACCTATCAAAGGTCTCCCTGCCCCCACTATCAATCCCACCACCACCAACACACAACATGACTGCGACCACTCACAAACCACCGAAAGAAACCTGTCCCAATCTTGATCCCACTCTCACCCACATACAATTGACTGCCACTATTGCGACCAAACAACCCACCAAACCTACAACCACCATTTTTCCCTAAATCCCTCCTACAACGAACCGCCCATGACCATCACCATTATCCAACCTGCGGCCTTCGCTAAAAACTAACCCCACCGACGCATTCGCCATATATTATTAGCACGACCGCCATCCTCCTCACCGGCGCATTCACTAAAAACCACTCCCTCACCGCATTCGCCAAAACCCACCCCTAAGGGTAGCAAAATACTTACATGGTTTCGGTAATATCAATTACACTCAAACGTAATTGTTTCGAATGAAATAAATTGTTTTTTATACTCAAATAATAGTTTTGTTTCAATTTTGTACGAGAAAATTATTCAAAGCAATGCAATATTTGATTCAGTCAAGAGTTTATAATCTGGGACAAACAAGAATTCCAATTGCTTGATCTAGAAAAATATATTTGGTGGGTAATTTCAACAGATTTGTTCAAAATGTAATATGAATATATTTTCTGCCGGCCTCTCTTGAGAAAGACAAAATTGTCATTCCTGATATGTGCATGATTGAGGAGGCCTGAAAAATAGTACATACAAATTATATTCATTCGAACTTTTTCAAGCACCATCGTAGAAATTTAATCAAATGAAGTAAAACCGACTTCTAACTTTCATGGTATTGAAAAGTTTCAGATTCAGATGTCATCAAATTATTATTACGAATAGGTCGGAATAAGTTCCAATTTTTTACATTTCTTCAACACTAATTTCTCATTTCCTTTGAATTCGTCAGTTTCTTCGTCGATCACGTGGTTAGGGCGAGGCTAGTTTCGTAGCGTTAGTCGTTATTCGTTATCCAGATTCCACTTCAGTCTGAGATTGATATGAGTGATGGTCATCAAGGGTAGAGTTTACTCGCAGAATTTATCAGGAAGTTCATTCCTCTGTTCTGTGTCTATATTACTAACAGGAAATGGAAGAAGTTAGAGAATTCCTGAGGGAAAGTAGTTTGCAGGAACTGGAAAGTTTTTTCGAGGGTAAGTTGAGTCTCAATTCAATTTTCAGTGTCATGTTGTGTTGTTAAGATAACATTATTTGGATTTTGAAAACATATAATATCGGCAGAGTACTTTCAAAGTATGAATATAATGTTGAACTTTTTTTTCATAATGTGGGTGCTAATGAATAGAATTCATAACAAAGCTGTTATGAATATTCCAATTAAATGTCTATTTCAAATATTTCCAGAGTATTCCATTCAAATAATTCATTCATTTTAATTTGAGTACTTTATTCGATACAGTATTTCATTTGTTTCGACTTAGTATTCCAAATGTTTCGACTTAGTATTTTATTTGTTCTGATTGATGATTTCATTTAATTCGATAAATTCTATTAGTAGTTATTCCATTTGTGTCGAATACTGTACTATGTTCTAGAAATTCTGAATATTATTTCAAAATATTACCAATTGTCAATAATAAATTTCCACAAAAATTGTTGAAGAACTCATTCGGATATGAATCATTCTTTCTGTCAATTAATTTTTCGAAAAAACAGTGTTATTCCATGTGGTTTGTACGAATAAAAATTGTGGTACTGAGAAAATCCAGCTGAATATATTTCAGAGGAATAAAACACCCTGAAACATATCGATCATGACTGAAAGGGAGAAATATTTTGATCACTACGTCCATGTGGCCACCCCTTTGAACCAACCTTTAAATATCAAAATACCGCTACCTACTTTGTGATAACCGAAACTGTGATTCGGTTGGTTCACAAGCTACAGCTGTTGAATTTCCGAATTTTCACAAGTTTATCGCATCGTAATAAACAACTTCTAGAGATTCTGTAAAGCTTTTCATCTACCTGGAAGACACTGACACAATAGGTCATATTTCCTTTTTCGTGTTGTATTTTGAAGTACTATCTATCTGTCAGAATCTCGAGTTACAGTTTTTCTACGAATAAAATACTTTTTTTGAAAAAGAGTCGCTAGAAAGTAAATAAATTATAAATAATTATTTTTCTTCTCGAATATTTCAATCATCAGGTTGTGGTATGGAATTACTGGAATATGTGAAACTCAATGAATTTTCAGATCATAGAGGATGAAACCATGAATGAATCAATTTTGGATGACATACCATAAAGAAAAAAAATATAGAAGAGGAGGAACGCACTACTCTTCTAAAATATATTGAATATTTATCTGTCTATCTCATTTTTTTATTTGTTGATCGTACCTTCCACAAAGGCACATGAAATGTCTCTAGATGGAGCTATTTCTGTACAATCGGTATGTTACAATGATATATTGTCCGAGGTAGGATTAGCTGTACAAACAGATTTCGATTGTGATGATGATATTTGGGTAGAACGATATTTGGGTAGAACGATTCATTATTTTTACCTCAAACATGTTAGGATTTGTGATATGGCCTCTGGAAACTATCGGCTTCCGATCTCATGAACAGGCATATGAAGTTAAGGAAACTAATTTCATTAAAAAAAAAATTACCAAATATAGCACCATATAATATAGTTGATGGTACAAAGCTCATAAAACAAATATTCAATAATATTTCATTTCATATTACATAAAACAAGCTTTGCAAGCTATTTTAGATTGAGAAAGTAAAGGGCCATGTGAAAAGTGGAATAAAAATAGAAAAATCGACGTACACAGTCTATTTCACACAAAGATTCAATATAGATTGAACCACAAAATGGTAGATCACAGGGGAAAAACAACTACTCTCCTGGCAAATACCACGCAGAACGTTGAATGATATTCACCTGAAAATCCATGCAAACCTCCATATAAATGGAAATTGATTGCAAATGTTTCTTTCTGATAAGCTCGATTATGTTTAATTTAAGTCGTGTTCGCCTAACAATCCGCATACCAGTTTCAGGCTTTTTGGCCCTCATCAGTACGGAGTAGTCACCAGCCAAAGATCCGCAGAGCTCTGGCCGAAGCGAGACACAACGAAAAGAAATCATCATCGAGCTTATAACATCTATAGGTACGCCGGAAAAGATAACTTCCAACTGGCGGTACCTAGTGACAGAAAAAAACACTACATACATCTCTCACCTCGATAGGATTCTAAATAAAAGATTCCTTCTCAGTAGGAGTGGCAAGCCTGACTAGCATATCGTGAAAGTAAAGGGCCATGTGAAAAGTGGAATAAAAATAGAAAAATCGACGTACACAGTCTATTTCACACAAAGATTCAATATAGATTGAACCACAAAATGGTAGATCACAGGGGAAAAACAACTACTTTCCTGGCAAATACCACGCAGAACGTTGAATGATATTCACCTGAAAATCCATGCAAACTTCCATATAAATGGAAATTGATTGCAAATGTTTCTTTCTGATAAGCTCGATTATGTTTAATTAAAGTCGTGTTCGCCCAACAATCCGCATACCAGTTTCAGGCTTTTTGGCCCTCATCAGTACGGAGTAGTCACCAGCCAAAGATCCGCAGAGCTCTGGCCGAAGCGAGACACAACGAAAAGAAATCATCATCGAGCTTATAACATCTATAGGTACGCCGGAAAAGATAACTTCCAACTGGCGGTACCTAGTGACAGAAAAAAACACTACATACATCTCTCACCTCGATAGGATTCTAAATAAAGATTCCTTCTCAGTAGGAGTGGCAAGCCTAACTAGCATATCGTGAAAGTAAAGGGCCATGTGAAAAGTGGAATAAAAATAGAAAAATCGACGTACACAGTCTATTTCACACAAAGATTCAATATAGATTGAACCACAAAATGGTAGATCACAGGGGGAAAACAACTACTTTCCTGGCAAATACCACGCAGAACGTTGAATGATATTCACCTGGAAATCCATGCAAACTTCCATATGAATGGAAACTGATTGCAAATGTTTCTTTCTGATAAGCTCGATTATATTTAATTTAAGTCGTGTTCGCCTAAGAATCCGCATACCGGTTTCAGGCTTTTTGGCCCTCATCAGTACGGAGTAGTCACCAGCCAAAGATCCGAAGAGCTCTGGCCGAAGCGAGACAAAACGTAAAGAAATCATCATCGAGCTTATAACATCTATAGGTACGCCGGAAAAGATAACTTTCAACTGGCGGTACCTAGTGACAAAAATAAACACTCCATACATCTCCCACCTCGATATGATTCTCAATAAAATATTCCCTCTCAGTAGGAGTGCCTGACTAGCATATCGTGAAAGTAAAGGGCCATGTGAAAAGTGGAATAAAAATAGAAAAATCGACGTACACAGTCTATTTCACACAAAGATTCAATATAGATTGAACCACAAAATGGTAGATCACAGGGGAAAAACAACTACTTTCCTGGCAAATACCACGCAGAACGTTGAATGATATTCACCTGAAAATCCATGCAAACTTCCATATAAATGGAAATTGATTGCAAATGTTTCTTTCTGATAAGCTCGATTATGTTCAATTCAAGTCGTGTTCGCCTAACAATCCGCATACCGATTTCAGGCTTTTTGGCCCTCATCAGTACGGAGTAGTCACCAGCCAAAGATCCGCAGAGCTCTGGCCGAAGTGAGACACAACGTAAAGAAATCATCATCGAGCTTATAACATCTATAGGTACGCCGGAAAATATAACTTTCAACTGATGGTACCTAGTGACAGAAAGAAACACTCCATACATCTCCCACCTAGATAGGATTCTGAATAAAAGATTCCTTCTCAGTAGGAGTGGCAAGCCTGACTAGCATATCGTGAAAGTAAAGGGCCGTGTGAAAACTGGAATAAAATAGAAAAATCGACGTACACAGTCTATTTCACACAAAGATTCAATATAGATTGAACCACAAAATGGTAGTAGTAGAAGTTTTTACTTCACTTACTATTTTTGGATTCACCATTATGTATATTCTTGTTTTCTAATATTTTCAATAAACCGTAATAGTTTTCACTTCACTTTTTTATTTAACCATACAGAAATAAAATGTTTAAACCTCTCGCAAGCTAAGCAAGATAATAAGTGGCCACCCTATACAGTTAGGGGGCCAGGGTCTCCCCAAGCCGGGCTTTTCAATAATTGCACATTCAACTTTAATGAATAATCTCTCATTTTCGTGTAAGCAATAAAGAAAATATTCGCATATTTCTTCGATCCAATGTTTATTAGAATATTAATGTGAGTAGTAGGTTGTCGTAGAAAAAGTGTAGTATGCAACTTGCACAAAATGGTAATGTTACACTCGTATGAATTGCAGCTTCCGCACTCGTGCTCATTGCATAGCATAATGTACTATTATATGACATGTATCGATATGTATTGATATTCACTCTGTTACAAGTGAATACATAACAAAAAAACTATAGTTAATTGTCGACATGGTTGACAGGTCAAATATTATTCATAATGCTTTTCTTACAGCTGGAGTCTTTGACTTCAAGCACAAAATTACACACAACATACCTTCAAAAGTTGAAATTGAATATACAGGGTGGGGCACCCCATACGACAAGGTCCCTGTAAACCAAACCATTAATTTTTTCGGGAATAGCTCAAAAAAGTGTGACATATCAAAGTTGTGTTTTTTTAAATGAAACACCCTGTATTTTGTTACAGTCTTGAATAGGTCAAGAAAAAATAATATGATTTCATATGAGGTACTATGTACCTAACTATAACCGTTCTCGAGTTATTGATTTTTTTATGAAAGTGCTAGGTACAATTGGAAACTGAATAACATCGAAATGTATAGAAATCATCCCTTCGAGTTCTGACCAAGCATAAAAGAGGTTTTGGGCTATTGATTTCGATAAAACCCGTTTCTCAATATTATACAGACTGTTCAAAAATAATTGTCACTTTTATATAATTTTGGACAAAGATAACTTTGTTATTTCAAATAGTACACCCTGTATTTTTTTGTCTGAACAATATGAAATTCAATTATCTTTCATTTCATATTGAGGTTCCCTATACCTAACCTAAATAATTTTTCAGATATTGGCTTTTTCAAATAGTAGTTCTTATTTCAATGCATTCTTTGAATCAATATAGCTTTGAAACAACATTTATTCAACTTGTTGAAATAATTCTTATTGACAGTTATTGTGTTTTACGTTATTCAAAACATTCACTGAATTATTTGCGTCGAAAATGAAAACTTATCCCATTCAAGAGCGGATAGATATGATTTTAGCGATTGGTGAGTGTTTAGAGAATTGCCTTCAGCGTCGAGGGTGTACGCCCAAAAATATCCAGACCGAAATCATCCAAACAAGTTGATTTTCAAACGATTGCTACATCAATTCCGTAGGACTGGAAGTGTAGCTTATGAAAAGGCAAATAGACCAAAACCTATCATTGGAAATGAGGAAAATGAATTTCTTATTATGGGATCAATCATAGAAAACCCTCATACGAGTCAACGTAAGATCGAGAAAGATACAGGGATAAGCAGACGGAGCATTTCTAGGGTAATAGAAAAATACAAATTTCACACGTACCGTTTTCAGATGCACCAGGAATTATATGAAATAGACTTCCATCGAGTTTTGTCTATGGGTTCTGGACAAGCTTAGTGAGGATGAACATTTTTTGGATTCCATTTTATTCTCTGATGAATCTACTTTTCATAACAATGGCTTAGTGAACAGACACAACTTTCATTATTATAGTGATGTGAGTCCTCATTTCTTCCGCACTCTGGATCACTAGAACAGATGGTCTGTTAACGTGTGGGGAGGAATTATAGGTACACAAGTTATAGGACCATACTTTTTTTATGGAAACTTGAATGGTCGAATTTTTTTACAATTTTTACGAGATGATCTGCCTGAGCTTCTGGAGAATGTGCCGCTAAATATCAGACAACGGATGTGGTTACGATTGGATTGAGCTCCGGCACATTTCAAATTCAGTGTCATACAGTTTTTGAATATGTGCTTTCCGAATGAATGGATTGGTAGGGGAGGACCACAAAATTGGCCAGCGAGTTCATCAGTTTTGACTTGCCTCGATTTTTTCCTATGGGGATACTTGAAGAATGAGGTTTACGACACACTTGTGTTTCATATTTTGTTGTTGTTTCAGTTGAATAATACAAAAAAATTGTATAGTCTGTTTAATGAACTACTGTCAGAATATGAATGTAGATGATAACTTCATTTTAGTGAACAGTAAATATTTTCGATGAAGTGAAGTATAACAACTGTCAATGAGAATTCTGTGAGCAAATCAAATAAATGTCGTTTCAAAGCTATCTTTGATTCAAAGAATGCATTGAAATAAGAACTACTATTTGAAAAAGCCAATATCTGAAAAACTATTCAGGTTAGGTATGGGGAAACCCGATATGAAAGGAAAGATAATTGAATTTTATATTGTTCAGACTAAAAAATACAGGGTGTTCTATTTGAAATAACAAAGTTATCTTTGTCCGAAATTATAAAAAAGTGACAATGATTTTTGAACATTCTGTATAATATTGAAAAACGGGTTTTATCGAAATCAATACCCCAAAACCTCTTTCATGCTTGGTCAGAATTCGAAGAAATGATTTCTATACATTTCGATGTTATTTAGTTTGCAATTGTACCTAGCATTTTCATAAAAAAATCAATAACTCGAGAACGGTTATAGTTTGGTACATAGTACCTTATATGAAATCTTATTATTTTTTCCTGACCTCTTCGAGAGTGTGACGAGATACAGGGTGTTCCATTTAAAAAAACACAATTTTGATTTGTCACACTTTTTTGAGCCGCCCTGTAGACTCCAAAATAATTTCCTTTTACAGCCCTAATCAATATACATATAATGAGATGGGAAAATTCCCGAAAAAATTAATGGTTTGGTTTACAGGGACCGTGTCGTATGGGGTGCCCCACCCTGTATAAATGGTATCAAAATATTAATTTTGTACACGACCTGGGCCTCAATTCTTGAGATAGCAGGAAATTTTTCTGCAGAGAATAATTTTATACTTTCAAATTCTCTTGGGAAATATGAAACGTAGGAATAGTTATTCTGGGGTGGATTAGGAATGTGTTTCCAGAAGGAACTATACAGTGCTAGTCAAAAGTCCCCTCCCCCCCTCGTATCTTTTGAACGGGTATACTTATAATAATGAAATTTGGAGGGTGGAAATAAACGGATGTAGGCTTCTCAACTGGTCATAACAGGTGACGCAATAGTCATAAATGACGTCACAAGGCCACTAAGACCAATAATTTTAAATGGGACCCTATGGCAAGTGACAGCTCGTTTGAAAGGTATTGAAAATACCTATTCAGTCATACCAATTTTGTTTGGGTTTCGGCTGATTTTGATTGATAAATTGAAGAAATACGAAAATTATAGTTTCGCATTTAATTAATAAAGATTTAAGAACCAGTTCTTATAATAAGTGTTCAAAATGTGCTCCATCTACTTCCTGGCAGTAATGCATCCTATTGCTTAAACTCTTGTCGTACTCGTCCCAGTGTATCAGCGGAATTGCCCTACATTCTTCAACAATTCGTTGTTTCAGAATGGCAATACTGTCAGGTGCTGTAGCGCAAACCTTAGATTTCAGTACCCTATAGAAGAAAATCTAATGGTGTAAGGTCCGGTGACCTAGCTGGCCATTCGATCGAACCTCGTCGTCCAATCCATCTACCACGATATTCTTCATCTAGGTAACGTCTTACTGCACCGTAATAGTGTGCAGGAGCACCATCTTGTTGAAACGTTATTTCCAAGTTGTCGAATTCATCTGGATTATCTTCTAGAATTTCAAGAATTAACGACTCAATATCATTTTGTAACATCTCAGATACAATTCACCGGTTAAGTTAGCATTGAGAAAAAAGAGGCCCAACTATGTGGTTTCCCAAAATACCTGCCCAAACATTTACTTTTCTGGAAATTGAGTATGTTTTTCACGAAAGATGTGAGGATTTGTGTCACTCCAATACCCTCACATTTTGAGTGTTAACATTTCCATTGAGAAAGAAAGTACTTTCGTCACTAAAACAAATTGTCTGTATGTAGCCTGGTTGTTGGTTCATTTTATTGGACATAGTTTCACAGAATTCTAGTCTTCGGTCGGGGTCATCATCTGAAAGTTGGTGCACCATTTATAATTTGTATGGATGAAATTTGTTTTAGCCAACACCCTATGTACTGTCCTTTGACTGACTTCACAGATAGACGCAACTTGGGCTGTGGAAGAAGTAGGGTTTACTACCATTTCTCCAATTATGTCATTTTTTTTGTCATCACTAATTGTTGGTCGACCAGATCGTTTGGCATCTTGAACACTACCTGATGCTTCAAACTTCCGAAGAAGCTCCCTCAAATAAACCCTCGATATAGGGCGATCGGGGTACCTCTCATTAAACAGTCGTTCCGCTGCATGGAAATTGTTTCTACATTCACCAATTATTAAGATAGCTGCTACTTTGTCGACTACAGTACGTACCATTTTGCCTATGTAAACACTTAAACGTCTCGTTAAACAATAGCTTAGGTAAATTTTCAAGGTATAAACACTTTTGACAAGTAGAGAATTCAAAAACGTCAACCTTTTTGACAATTAACCAGAGGCGTACTTTAAAATCTTTATTAATTAAATGCGAAACTATAATTTTCGTATTTCTCCAATTTATCAATCAAAATCAGCCGAAACCCAAACAAAATTGGTATGACTGAATAGGTATTGTCAATACCTTTCAAACGAGCTGTCACTTGCCATAGGGTCCCATTCAAAATTATTGGTCACAGTGGCCTTGTGACGTCATTTATGACTATTGCGTCACCTGTTATGACCAGTTGAGAAGCTTACATCCGTTTATTTCCACCCTCCAAATTTCATTATTATAAGTATACCCGTTCAAAAGATACGAGGGGGGGAGGGGACTTTTGACTAGCACTGTATAAGTGACATATGTCTAGTATGATTTCGGTAGAATTTACATTTGAACCAATCACATTCTCAGAAAGCGCCAGGTTTTATTGTTACCCCTGTAAATTATGGATTTGAATGTGGGGGTTATTTTGGTTTGAATTCTTGTGATACGAATTTTGAAATGGCAATGAGAACTTTCATGCGCGAGGAACAAAAAACTCTTGATAGATATTATTGAAAATGATGAACTAAAAAACGGCAAAGGGACCCCTGAAACCTTATGGAAAAGTGATATATGTGGGAATTGCCTGAGTTTTTTATATTGTCCAATAGCCCAAGGATACTGGAATATCCCGTGATCGATCCCTATCGGTGACAAAACTTTTTTTTTATATTTTTTAGGTTTATTGTTTTTAAGTTGTTTTTTGTGTTGAAGTTAGTTGTAAAAAGAGAGTTGAGGTTTTCAACAAACTATAAAAATCAAGCATAATTTAAAAAACAAATTGATTCTGATATACGAACATCCTTCTTGCATTTTCCATTGTCCCAGCGTTTGAATTTTCCGATTTTGTCAAAAATAATATCCACACGAAAATATAAAATCGCAAGAACAAACACCAAAAATCGCGAATGGTGTTCAGTCACCAATGAATTCGATTTCTCCTTGAAAACTCCGATTGAAAACTTGGGGAAAGTATTCCTTCAATTTTGAAAGGAATCAACTCCTTAAATAAGTGTCAAGAATAGCAAAATCCAGTATTGAGAGAAAATGACGTCATTTTCTCTTGAATATTTTCCTGCAAATTCAAGAATTGAATCTCTGTAGAGTAAATGAAATTGAATCGGACAATACGGGATATCGTAAATGATTTCTACATTTAATAGTTGGTAAGATAAAAAAATTAAAAAATTTTTTAGAAAATTTGTAAAAAAAAAATTTAATTTAACCCCCCCCGAATTCTGTAAAATATATCTGAAAATAAGGTGAAACAAAAATTGTGTGTGTAATAAAATTTGGTAAAATGTACATTGCATTATTTACTTTAGAACCAACCCCCCCTCTCCGTAATTTTTCTCTAGATGCAGCCTTGTTTGTAGACTAATTTTGTGAATTGATTCCGTTCATAAGTCAGTTACAGCGCAGGTATACTCGAATATGATTATCACATATGGAACAGTGAATGAAAGTCCTACATTGTGTTTTTAATTTTTGCTATGTTGAAAATAAAATTCCGTCAGATTTGCTATAAGTCTGCACTCTGTTATAAAAATGACTTTCCACCAGAAAGGTTATATTTTTGATATTTTCACAACTTTTGGTGGGGACTGGTTCATTTTCCACATTTCAGTGTGATTATTTCCTTTTTCGAATAGTCCGATGAACTTTTTATATTTTATGAGTTTCAAATGGTGCATGTGTTCGAATGGTGCAAAAAGTATAGTATAAAACGAGCATAGAAAGTTTTTGTTATATGTAGATATACGTTTCTTCCCAAATTAAGATTTGGATACTATGAATTATTAGTATAGGAGATTGTTATGTCCATCAGAACACTGCAGAACACACGTTTGGAAGAAACATAATTTGACGCCATTTTGAATAACTGCTGTTTACAAACTCGACTGCTAACGACCTGAAAAAGCATTTTAAATGATATTATTAACAAGATTGTGATTTATATGACGACTACTCGAATTTTGACAAAGTGATATCAATTTTACTTATGCCATATTTCTGTTAAAAAAAATAATTTTATCGTGAAATTTTGGTCACACCCATTTGAAAGCATCACGAATCCAGTGGCGCCGTCAAATCTTATTGAAAAAATCGCCAGTATGTTTTTTGGATTTTTGACCTTGAAAAAAATTCGAAGTGGGCCGTGAAATTTTTATTTTCATTTCGAATTTATGGCCTTTAATTAGAACTATTATGCTCTGTCCACTGAGAAAAAAAACTTTCGAATCCGATAAGAAATAACAGTTTTAGAGAGGTGGCTAGCTTTCAAATGGGTCACTCTATATATATCGTGTGTAACAGGATCATGGTACACCCCCCCGTATCTCCTTTTGTTTTGGAAATAATTGATTGAAATTTGGGATATCCCATGAACATAATAAGCGGCACTTTTTGACCTACAAATGATTTTTTTTTCACTTCCAGTTTTGCCGGAAGTGAGTCCAACTTTCGATTTTTAAATAGAACATCCTGTATATTATTACATTTCTGAAATTCGCATAATATTCTGAATCCAATGATATTACATGAGTGACATTTCAAAATTTTTTTTTTTTAATTTTCCTTAACCATGATGGTTCCGATTTATTCCAATTCACCCGTCTAATGCTAGAAAAATCGAAATCCCGTCAAAAATACTAAATTGCGTTTTTGATGAGCAAATAAATTTCATCGTAATCGATTTTGGGGTAAAACTAAATTTTTTCAAATGGAACCATATTGGTACCGTGTACCATTTATTAGTACTATTGATAAGGAATTTATTCATACCTGCTAATAAAATGTGCGATAAATACAATCAAAATTACAGCTAAAAGAAAATTAGATAATATAATTACTTTGTTCTAATTTAATGCTGAGAAGTTACTAAGGTGGCTTTGAAATACAAAAAATGAACACAAAACATTACAACAATTGTTCGAAATGCTGTCCATTAACGTCAATGCACTTCTGAACTCGCATAGCTTCGAATGCCTGTTGAAGGTAATCCTTTGAAAACAATGAAATTATTCATTCAGATTGTCAAATAAATAGGTATTGGTTTATTGGTGTTTTTATTGTGTATTGGATAAGTCTTTACATCTGTTGTTATTCTTATTCAAAATGTCCCACATTTATACAAGGGATGAAAAAGTGGAGATGTTAATTATTTATGGGGAATGTAGAAAAAATGCAGTTGCGGCTAGAAACCTTTATGCCAACCGATATCCTGATAGACAATGTCCAGCGAGAAATTATTTTAATCGTCTTGAAAATCAATTCCGAAGAGAGCCTAACCATGATCCCAAAGAAAACGTTATCATTAACGAAAGTAGGAGATTTGAGCCAGTTCTGGGTCTCTCCCACCACTATGACGTCACGTGTGACCATGAATGGTTGCAGGTGTGCAATGTGTGTGTGTTTGACCTCGAGATTTGACTTTGAGATTTGTCATTGAGTTTTGACATTGGGTTTCGTCGACTTTGAGATTCGACTACAGTTCTGACCTTGAGTTTGACCTTGAGATTCATAACATTAAATTTTGACTTTGAGATTTGACCTTGAGTTTTGATGTTGGGATTGTTTCGGCAACCTTAAGATTTGATCTTGATTTTTGTTTGACCTTGACTAATGTTGTGGTGTAGGCATGATTCTGTGTAGTCATGACCTTCATGAACCCTTGCACTCTCCAAGCGAGGAGGGCATTCATCCTGTGAGAGAGCTGAGAGTGAACTGCGAGTATTGATGAGTGCGCTGAATGTCAAGAGAATCCCCTCACAATACAGATTGCGCATCGCATCGGACTTGTTGTAGGGTGGGGATATTTCATTGAAATATTCCAGGAGAAGAATATTTCGAATCAGTGTCTCCTCCAGTGAGCTATTGAAAACAAGTTGCTGAAATGTATTCGTGTGATTGTGGTGAAGATTCCACTCGTAGTGATAATCTACGTCGGCATCAACGGGAAACTTGCCAGGGAGGTCCTTCAGTGAAACGAGTTGAATTGAACAATGGCGATGACTCACCACCTGCACCACTCTATACATGTAATTGTTGTAATGTGATAATCCCATATTGTCAAGTCAACTCTCACAATAGAACACTCGCACATAGGACGAATTCATGTGTTCACTTGGGTGGTGGTGAACACCTCATTAAAAATGCATTCAAATGTCGCATTCCTAGCTACAGAGTATCTAGTGAGAATATGTATATTGAGTACACACCTTTTTTCAATGATATCAAGCATAAAGTACTCGAGCTATTGGAAAAAAACATCAAACTGCACAACTCCATCAAGGTCAACATGGAGGTGTTTGGAAGTTATATCATTCAAACCCAGGAATTGACAGACATAAAATCGTTCAATTCTCCCAATCGTATAGCAGATCGATCAACTGATTTGAATGGATTATTCGATGCGTTTCGTGACATTATAATTGCCCAAAGTACGGAGTTCGAGGGGCATGATTCAGGTTTGTAGTTATAATTGTTGCAAATGATGAAAGGTTTAATGAAAGTAATTTTTCAGGATGGAGTTGCAGAAAACTATGTTCCTTGATGAACATAAACAAATACAGTCCACTTGGCGGATCAACATACATGAAACTTCACGAATTCATTGAGAGAAGAAAAGGTGTTGTCAACATAAAAAATGAAGACCAATGCTGCTTTGCATGGGCCGTGACATGTGCATTATTTCCCACAAACAATAAAGTGTCGGAGGTGTCATCCTATCCATATTATGAGACTGTCTTGAATGTAACAGGTATGGATTTTCCAGTAAAATTACGTGATATAAAAATGTTTGAGTATTTGAATGATATTTCAGTCAATGTTTATGGTTTGGAATCTAAGATTGAGAATAAGAGAGTCAGATATGAGGTGATTGGGCCCTTGCGATACTCTCAGAGAAAACTCAGAAGACATATCAATTTATTGCTTATCACAGATGAGGTGGGAAATAGTCATTATTGTTGGATAAAAGATCTTTCAAGATTGGTGTCAAGTCAAATTTCAGCTCATGAACACAAAAAATTTTTAAGACGATTATTTGCGCACCAGATGCACGATTGTAATCATGTATGTACAACAGTCCGCAAATGATTTCAGAATAAATAAATTTGGGAAAATGGTTGCGGTAATACATTAATGTTTGAAAATTTCGAAAGACAAATGAATGTACCTTTTGTAGTATATGCAGATTTTGAATCGATTCTGAAGCCTATACAAACCACCGAACCGAATCCCGAACTCGCGTACACGAATAGAACCTTCCAACACGAAGCTTACTCATTTGATTATCTGATAAAATGTTCCTTTGATGATAAATTAACAAAATTCGTTTTATATAGGGGTGCTGATGCGGCGAAGGTTTTCATAATGCGAATAGAAGAAGATTTAAGAAATATATATAATAACCATTTGAGGTATGTCGAACCAATGACTAAACAAACCCCAGAAGAGGAAAGGGAATTTCAAGATGCCACCACTTGTGGTGTATGTGAAGAACCTTTCACAGAAGGGGCTGTTAGAGTCAGAGACCACTGCCATCTCACGGGGAGAAGAAGATATCCAGCAGCGCACTTTGCCTGTAATTTGAATTTCAAAATACCAAATTTCATCCCCATTATATGCCATAATATGAGTGGTTATGATTGCCATATGTTCATTGAAGAATTGTATGAGGAAAAGGATGAGGTTGATGTTATTTCCCAAACTAAGGAAAAATATATTTTGTTTACAAAATATCTCTACACACATAGCTATCAAAGTAAAGAAGGAAAAATTAAGAAAATTTTTTTGAAAATGAGATTTATAGATAGCTTCAAGTTCATGTCAAGTTCATTGGAAAAGTTGGGTGCAAATTTGAGTGATAAGCAATGTGTAGAGATGTTAAAATGTTTTCCCGATAAAGTAAAATTCAATTTGATGAGGCAGAAAGGTGTTTTCCCATATAGTTTTGTGGACAACATCAATAAATTGGATCATCCTAATTTACCGACAAAAAATCAGTTTCATGACAATTTGAATGAGGAACATGTATCGGAGAAAGATTATATGAGAGCCGAACGTGTTTGGGAACTATTTGAATGTAAGAGTCTTGGAGGATATTCGGATTTATATTTAAAATCTGATGTCCTACTACTGTGTGATATTTTCGAGAATTTCAGACGGATTTGTTTAGATACATATAAGTTGGATCCAGCTCAATATTATACTGCACCTGAATTATCTTGGGATGCAATGTTGAAATATACAAATATTGAACTGCTAACTGACATTGATATGATACATTTTTTCAAAAAAGGCATCCGTGGAGGTATCAGTCAATATAGCGATAAGAAGCATATAGCAAATAATAAGTTTCTGCCTGATTTCGATCCCAATGAGCAATCATCATTCATTTCATATTTGGATGCTACAAATTTATATGGACATAGTATGTCACAACCATCACCTACATCTGATTTCACTTGGCTAACTCGAGAAGAAATCACAAATTAAGACATTACGGTTGTGGCAGACAATGATCCATATGGATATGTCCTTGAAGTTGACATACATTATCCTCAAGAATTGCACGATAAACATTCAGACCTCCCTTTTTTGGTAGAAAGTATAGTGCCACCAAATTCCAAAAGCAAGATTCCAAATTTGAATGATAAGCGAAAGTATGTGGTTCATTATAAAAATTCGAAACAGGCCGTCAATAATAGTTTGATTGCTATGCATACTCATAGAATCCTAAGATTCAAGCAGTCATGTTGGATAAAGCCTTACATCGATCTCAACACTCAAATGCGTATTAGATCTAATAATAAGTCTGAGAAAGATTTCTATAAGTTGATGAACAATGCACTTTATGGCAAAACGATGGAAAACGTTGACAATAGGATCGATGTGAGGCTTGTTACACATTGGCAGAATGCTCACAGAAGTATGGGAGCAGGCGCTCTGATTGCACGACCAAACTTCAAAAGTTGCACAATTTTCAATGAAAATTTCGTTGCGATTCAAATGGGTGAAGTGAAAGTGTATTACAACAACCCACTGTATTTGGGATTCTGTGTTTTGGAATTATCCAAGACTGTAATGTATGATTTTTACTATGGATGTATAAAGAAAGAATTCGGTCAGGATGCTTCTCTGCTCTACACTGACACAGATTCTCCAATTTTAAAAGTAAATAGCGACAACTTCTATGAGTTCATCAGCACCAATATAAATAGATTTGACACATCTAATTACATTGAACATAATAAATTCGGCATACCTGTAACAAATTCAGTCTTGGGTGATTTCAAAGATGAGTTTCCCAATGATCCAATAATTAGTTTTCATGGTACAGGTGCTAAAGCATACTATGTACAATCTCTTGCAACAGAAGTAGAGAGAGCCAAAGGGGTGAAGAGATCTGTGATAAAGAATCAATTGACATTGGAGGATTACAGGAAAATAGTTGAGAATGGTGGTAAAATTTTTAGGAAGATGAACTCTTTCAGAAGCATCTCACATGATATGTATACGGAATTGAAAAATGAAGTAGCACTATCATGTGAGGATGATAAAAGATTCATAATTCCCAATACAACACAAACCCTCCCTTGAGGTCACAATGACATTGAGTTCTATGGGTGCGATCCCAATGAAACTATTCGTATATGTAATAACATAGTTAAATCTTCTTCTCAAGAATATGGCATGAATTCCGAAAGTAGATTGGATTATTTAATTGCATTATTGAGTGCAGAAATAACTGAATAATATCATTCGCAATGCTCAAATTTACTGGAAAATGCATAGTTGAGTTGTTAAAATAATCAATATATATATAGTATTGACATTAGTTATGAGAAAATAAAAGTATTGAGGCATACTATTCTGTTTTATCCCGAATAGAAGTTGTGAATCCTCAAAATAATCCAATCTTCAATCTGCGTCCGCGAATCAGAAGTTTGTGCAATTATCGCTTCGCGGATGCAAAAAAAATCAACCAGCGAATTGAACTGATCCGCTGCCGCAGATTAAATTAGTCCGTTGGATCGAATCGCGGTTCGGGTTGAAGTTCAAACCGCTGATCGCAGCCGTGAATCAAAAGTATGGACATTGACCGCTTCACGATAAGATGTCCGCTTCGTGAATACACCGCTTCGCGGTAGAAAAGTCCGCTTCGCGGTAGAAAATCCGCTTCGCGGTAAGAAGTCCGCTTCCTGGATACACCGCTTCGCAATGAAACGCCCGCTTCGCGGTCGTAAAAAAAATTTCGAACCGCGAATTTAATTAATTTGTAGCCACGGATTAAATTAGTTCGCGGATCGAGATAAAATTTAATCCAGAGATCGCGAATCCGCGATCAACCGCTAGATTAAGGGGACGTAGATTCATTTCTATATATCTGAGATGACTTTTATATCAGAATTTCATATTTGTCTGATATTTCATATATGTTACTGAATTTTGGGTGAACATATACATTATTGATTTTGAATGATCCCTCAATGAAATTGGAAAAGTTTTTCCTCATAGGACTGATTTATATTCGTCCGGATAGAGGCTTATATATCTTTAGATCTTTGTCACAATGATCAGTGTGAATTTATTCATGTTAGTGGAAGGATGAGCAATGTTATAGACAAATTTGGTCGCAAAAGGACATGCACTAATGCATCACTACCACCACGAGTGTCACATCGTTTCGAAGAAAAACTAAATGTGGTTAAGCAGGAAATTCTTGAAGCCACAAATACTACCATGCGATCATTGTTTGAAGATATATCTGAAGATGTGTTGAAGTTACTGCAAAACAAAATTATCCATCTCCAGACCACTTTCGATGGAAAATATGATGATCTATGTAAAAGAATTGAAGAGTTGGAGAAGAAAAATTCATCCACTCATGGATGCACCGTCCATATGGAGACCATCACGGTGTGATTCTTTCAAAACAGAGATTATAGACCAGAGAAACATCTTCCTACCAAATCTAAGGATATCTGATCAACCATTACTGACCGCTCCCAACGGCTGGACACCAACCCAACATGTAATTGAAGATCGTCAGTATATGTAAAAATATATGATGTAGTTGAAAAACTGTTTTCTTGTGTGTTATTCGAAAGGAATAAAATTGAAAAAGATGTTAAATTGTGTGTTTTATTTAGAATTTGATGGAATACACTCAAACTTTGAGTGACAACTTTCAGAACATTAATCGATATTTCGTCAGACCAGATAAAAAAATGCCATAGAAAATAAATTATAAGTCAACTATTTTACCATCTGAATACCAACAATATTTGTAGATAATGATCTAAGAGAAAAAATATTAGTGATATTAGTATATTTTTCCAAATATGATAATAAAAAGACTTCATGAAGCAGAAGATGGTGCCCCACTCACGCACCATCCCGTGTGACCAACCAATAATTCAAATGTACACTCCAATCTGCTTTATGAAGTCTAGGAAAATCAACACCATTCAAAATTATCAACTCAACATTATTAGACATTATTTAGGATATTTATCACAATGCTCCTTATATAAACCCTCATGGAATTTAAAAATTAATAAATTTTCCTGATATTCAGACTCACGATTGGCATTCAATTCTTTCAATTCTTCCATTCGCTTTTTCAATTTGGAAGCCTGTCGAAGGAGTTCATCATGTTGAAATTCTACTTGCCTCAATTCGTCAAAAGATGGACGGGAACGTTCGACCTCCCGTCCAACCTCATCCATCATCCCCTTCAACTGTCGTCTATTGGACAATACAATGTCTGCTATTGAAGACGATGATGGATTCGACTTTCCAACTATTTTCTCACCTCCGACCTTGGACGATGTTGGTATAGGTTTAGATGAAGCAGCAGATGGTCTACGATAATTACCATCGATCGGTTTAGCCGCCACCGGTGCTAGAGATTCCACCACGATGGCTGTGTCGGGTACTACATTTCGCTGCCACCTGTTACTGGTGGCCCGTGCAGTTGTCATGGCGTATGGGCTGTATTTCCTCACACCATCCCTAAACTTCTGCAGTCCCGAACACTTGGGAGATCCTCTCTTGGAATCTTTTGCCTTTATTGGAGCCTGCTTTTTGGTTAGTTGCTTCACCGAAGGAGGTCTCGTGGTGAATTCGTCATCGGAATCCGAACACCTGCGCTTCATATTCAACTTCGATGGTCCAGCGCCGTCCAGGGATGGTATAGGTGACAGAAGTACTTCACTTTCTCTTTGGGATGGTCCCGCCACACCAGCATCACGACAATCACTTTTATCGCTATCTCCTTCAGGGCAAGCCAAAGTTATGATACTCATGATAGTTAGTGCAGCAGAAGCATCCTGCGATGGGGTGGAATTCTTCATGATGAAAATCTGAAACAAAGCTAAAAATGTTAGATCGATACCAGCGAGCAGAGTCGAAGGAATGATTGTTTCGATCCAGCACTCGTAGTTTTATGCCTTTTCCCCACTCCTTGAGAGGAGGAGTCCATGTAGAGCGCATGCGCTGGCAATATGGAGGATGGGTGATGTTTACACGCCTTAGGCGAGTGGATGTCTTGGGGAGGGGTTATGGAAGTTATTTCTACGACTCATCTTCAAGTTTTGGTATGTGTGAGTTTCTTGGAGTGGGATTAAGACCAAAATCATATAAATTGAATCCTGCGACGGTAGGACTTCATTCGAAAACTTGTATCTTGTTTAGAATTATCAAAATGTGTTTCAAACGTGCCGTTGAAGAAGTTATCAACATGATGGAAGAATTGAATATTCAAGAGGAAGCAGGCTTCATGGAAGAAGTAGAAGCAGAAGCTGCAGATGTAGCAGAGGCAGAACCAGCAGCAGCAGTGGAGGAAGTCAACGATGAGGGAGCATTGGATGACGAAGACGATCATTTGGTTCCCGATGATGAGGGGCTAGGTGATGACATCTTCGACGACCTGGATGAGGTGTTGTCCAGAGGCAGAGAAATAAATACCGCATCAGTCGCCCACCAGGATGATCTCCTCTACTGTGTCAATTACAGTATAACCGAGGTGATGACGAGGAATGGGGTGCGGAATTTATGTTTTCTCTGCTTCTCGACATTAAACGGCATGGTCAATTTCCATCAACGGTGTTGGGCATTTGATATGCACGTGAGAAGGAAGTTGGGTGATATCGAATCGAAATTTTTCCCGCTGTAAAGATCCATTGTTTCAAGTGAAATTGGCAGATATATGTTGCTATTGCAAAGCTAGTTCCATTTGAAATAATGGATCATAAATGATAGTTGCATATATTGTATTTTTTTTCAATATCAATTTATTTTGATGTTGACTTTTTTGAATAAATTACCTTCCCTAATAACAGTCCTATAATTTTTTCTACTTCCAAACAATAAACATTTCTGCATATGGTGAAATTGGTCTTTATACAAAAAAATATTTCTGAGCTCATATTAATTTTCTCTTCTGAGGTGCGTTCGATTATCAACTCCATCGAGTATAATTTACTAAATAGCGTTCGAAAATCGTAAAGTTGGGTATATTTCACTATGAGGCTGTCGTTCGAATAGACCCGAGTATTCGCTACCGTGTTAACTCTCGTAACTCTACAAAATAGCTAGGTTTATGGTTTATTTAACCCCACAAAATTGACACAACTCTGGGGGACGGAAAACCTCTTTATGCTGTGTTTAATACTGTTCACTGATAATAGTTGTAATCTTGAAGATACATATGGTCTGCCAAGTTCATACTGTCCCACTCGAATTCTTAACCTAGGACCTATTTTTAATAAAGCTGCTTCGAAAGCATCACATGACATTCGAATCTACCATTGTCATCCCCTACTATAAATACTAACATTTAATTTGCAATTAGCGAACAAGATTCTAGAAAAGTTATCTGCTATTGTCTACAATATTTTCCTCAGGTTTTCATAAACTTTCACTGTTCTTGTCATTTTTCGTTTTTTTTAACAATATTTCCGATGTCAGAACCTTCTGTCACTCGGACCTTGTAAACAACTCCAAATAAATTCCGCACCGTTCGAATATTACATGAATAGTACTCAACTCCACAGTAAATTTAAGAAACATCAAAAACTTCACTCTACTCTAGGAGTCTATAATCGAACGCACCTATGAGAAGCAAATAGATCAATGTTGAAAAAAAATTAAATCTAGTGAAATCTCATTCAGTCTACACATAAAATATTCTTAACTAAATAGTGAGACTTGGACTTCTTTTGAAACTCAAAATGATCGATCACATTCCTACTCCTCGCATTACCCCAACTCCTGACATATCCCCTCCACTCCTCTGAATGATATAAATACAATAACACGTCCATCATTTCCTCCTTCTGATCATCATGTCAGTCGTAACCAAAGCCGCTGCTGATTCCAGTAGTTATGTGTTGGAGCGTGGTGATTCATCACCACCAAGTTTGTTGGAGCCGTCAGCAGATGATGGCCCCATCCAGGGAGAAGAGGTCAGTTCGACCAGCAGAGGACCGCCAGCAGCAGCAGGTTATGAGTCGGACTCATCGTCGTCAAGTGCACGAACATTTTTGAGGAATGACGACTGGTCGATGAGTGATTCGGCAAAGTCGAACAATGAACATGTTTGCAATGAATACTGCGACTGTATGAGCGATGGTGAGAGGGACAGACTGGATCAGGATCCATGGTGGGATCTCATGCATTTCCGTAGACCCGGACGCAGACGGCCGGCAGTGCAACAGCCGGAGGACGATGATGTGAGTGACAACAGAATGATGATGTCATCGTGATAGACGATGATGATGGTGTCATCGTGATAGACGATATGATGATGTCATCATGATCGACGATTAGGGGTGGACTTTTTATATTGGGGTGTACATTCTCATGGGTAGGTACACACAAGGATGGTGCGAGGTTGGGGCGCCACAGGAGGCGCGCGCGGGCGCCACCCCCTAGTCCATCCAAAAAAAAATTAATGTTATTTAATAATACAACAGCTATACATCAGAATGATGAAAGTTGAAGAACATCGGTGCGCACACAATATATGACAAATTTTTATATTTTTTTCCAAATATTCAATATCACTTGGGAACAGAGAACATAATGTTATGAAGAAGAATAAACAAAAAATAATATCTAGTGAAATCACATTCAGTATTTACAAAAAAATATTTTTAAATTACTGATGGAAATGAGTCTATTTGAAACTTGAATGATCGACTACATCCTTACTCCGCGCTTTACCCCCACTCCTGACATATCCCCTCCACTCCTCTGAATGATATAAATAGAATCACATGTCGATCATTTCCTCACTTCTGAACATCATGTCAGAAGTAACCAAAGCCGTTGCCGATTCCACTAGTAATGTGTTGGAACGTGGTGATTCACCACAACCAAGTTCATTGGAGTTGCCAGCTGGTGATGGCTCCATTCAAGTGAATGAAGTGAGCTCTTCTTCTGATCAATCATATGAGTCAGATTCAGACTCAGACTCATCCACTTCGTCTTCTGACGAATCTGAAGATTCTATCGATTGGGATTTTGATGAAAACGTCTACGAATGCAATGAAAATTGTGGTTGTGTTAATGACTTCGTATTCTTAGACGAGTTAGATGATTATTTCTGAGGGGTAAACTAGATATGGAAGTGTACATTCTCATGGGTCGGTACACACAAGGATGGTGCGAGGTTGGGGCACCATCCACGGGGCGCCACTCTCTACTTCATCAAGTAATAATTTTCAAATATAGTTGGAAATCAAAACATATATATATATATGTATATATATATGTATATATTTATATATATATATATATATATATGGGACCACAATGATATATCATAAATTTAAGATTTTCTACAAATATTCGATTTCACTTGGAAAAATGAAACATGACGCTATATAGTTTATACTTTACATTTATTTATCAATCACAAAATCTTTGATGGAATATTTTCAGTCTATGAACGTCATTCAATATTGGATCAATAATATTCGCAGCTTCATTTATTCTTCTTCGGAATCTCATTCGATCTGCTGCCACATCTTGCCAATACATTTTTCTGGCATGTTTATGAGCGTAAGTCCAAGTTACCAAATAGTAGGTTACATTATTATTTTCATTTATCACTACTCGCTTCATAGTGCTTCAGCTGTGTTCTGATTCAACCAACACAAATTCAACCAACACAATTCAAATGAAATGATTACATTGAAAATTATATATATAATTCGTTGAGGATTACCTCCTGACACAATGAAGAAAAAAATATTTTATTTTATTTTATTTCTTTTCATACTATGGTTATAAAAAATCTATGGATTCATCCGAGTCAACCTCTTCATCCGATTGCAGATATATTGTTTCGTCCGAGTCATAGTTTGAATCTTCTGCAGGTTTATTGACTTGAAGATCTTCTTCTTCAATGGGTACCCATCACTCCAAATTATCGTCCCATATAATGGTCGGTTGTTGTCGTCTCCTTTCTCGCATTTCTCTCATCAGCTCTTTTATAGTCATCGAAGATGAACTAACATGATTGTCCTGGATAGTTGCACTAACCGGAGGATTTGGTGTAACTTCCTGGGATTGCGCTGGACCAGTAGTCTAGTCAGCTGCACATATAACTTTAGACATTTTGGATGTAAGTGAAGCAATGAATCAGATGCAATTCAATTCAAAGATATCGAATGAGTGGGAGAATACAGTTAGAAGTGGGGGGAGTACCCTTTCCTAAACACGAGTGTAGGTGGGAGGGAGAGCTTCGAAAACATATGTATAAAAGGTGACACACATGTCAACTACAACACATTGAAGTTTCAGTCATTGATTCTTACATTCGGTTTGAAAATATCATTAAAGTTATTGAAATGAATACCGCTGAAAGTTGCAATATTCTGTCAACTTTGTTGCGTGATGGCACTGACCAGTATGTGGTGAATGATGCAGTTCCAGGGCTGAACCGATGTAAACATTCTACCGCTACATTGCCAGATGATTTAGAACATTTTGATATGGACGAGTTTCTTATGATGGCAGACGTACCAACAACAAATGGTGAATTGGAATCCAATATTGGAATGTCTCAATTATTACCAGCCTGTGCTTCACCCCCAATCATCCATATCACTGAAAATAAAAAAATGGAAGAGAAAGTGAAACGAGTGAACAATAGGAGGAATAATACAGTCGACGTTGCCGCCATGATGGCTCCAAAGTCTACTTCTTCCAAGGCTTAAGGAAGGTCCAAGAAAAGCAATTCAAAGACATCATCATCATCTTGTACACCAGATTCCATACCAATGTCACTTTTGAATTTTGTTGATCTTTCATCCTATAGTCACCTGCAGAAATGTGTTGAAATGAAAAAGTTGGTGAAACGAGGCATTCTAGAAAAGAAGGCCGTCCTTGTTCAGTGTGAAGTGAAGTATACTTCAGGAGCGCATTGCAATCATGAAGAGAGACTTGGCAAAAGTTGAGAATCAATATGATTCTCTGGTAACTAAAGTTGATGTGGAGCGACAAAATGATGAAGATTTACCGAAGCATTTATGCACCTGACACTGTCCGCATCGAATTCATCTGAAATACTTTTTGACAACCATGATTTGAATAAAGTATCATTATCATCACGTAATGTCTTTAGAATAGATCTCCCATATCGGGTATTATGCAAATCGCCATACAAATTATGTTGAAAGCTCTACCGATGGGTAATGATGATATTGATCTTTGTTCAAAAGCTCCCACCCTCTTTTCATGTATTGGAGAATTGATTATCTTCTAATCCACAACTTTTGGAACAAAAGGCATAGTAAGACTGTATGAAAAAATATAGATTATTTCACCTTATAAAAAATACACTCACTCAATTGAGAAACTTCTCGTACTCTGTATTCACTCTGATGATATTATCTAACATCTGATTTCTCATCAACGACTCCACACAGTTTTATAAGAGACGTCCCCACCCCATTTCCAGTAGATGGGAGTGTGAAGGTCATTGCGCACTTGACCATCAACACACTCATCAATACTCCTAGTTCACTCTCAGCTCTCTCACAGGATGAATGCCCTTCTCGCTTGAAGAGTGCAAGGGTTCATGAAGGTCATGACTACACAGAATATGTATGCCTACACCACAACATTAGTCAAGGTCAAACAAAAATCAAGATCAAATTTTAAGGTTGCCGAAACAATCCCAACATCAAAACTCAAGGTCAAATCTTAAAATCAAAACTTAATGTTATGAATCTCAAGGTCAAACTCAAGGTCAGAACTGTAGTCGAATCTCAAACTCGACGAAACCCAATGTCAAAACTCAATGACAAATCTCAAAGTCAAATCTCAAGGTCAAACACACACACATTGCACACCTGCAACCATTCATGGTCACACGTGACGTCATAGTGGTGGGGGAGACCCAGAACCGGCTTGAATCTCCTACTGACGAAGGAAAGGAAATTAATGTTTTAGGTCGAATAGAAGTCGATAAGACTGTTTCTCTAGGGCAAATTGGGTTTGAATTGGAAATTAGTCACCAAACGGTAAGCCAAATCTTGCACAAACATAATTATAAATCTTTCAAATATCAATTGTACCAGCACCTGCACAAAAATGATTATGAACGTAGGATGGAATATTGCAATTGGATCTTGCAGAATAATGTGCAGCCAAACAATGCTTTTTTGGGAAGAATTTTATTTTCGGACGAGTCTAGGTTTACAAATATGGGATTATTCAACCGACAAAATACAAGGTATTGGTCACAAGAAACTCAAAATTTATTAGGGGAGGGTAACTTTCAAGTGCGGTTCGGTTTCAATGTTTGGCTTGGGATACTCGGTCGTATAATCATTGGTCCAATAATATTCGAAGGACGCTTGACTGGAGACAGATACTTAGGATTTCTGCAAAATGAAATTGAGGACAGGTTAATTGAATTACCTGTCCATCTACGACAGGGAAAGTATTTCCAACAAGAAGGAGCTCCCCCCCATAATTCAAGAATAGTAACTGATTACCTTCAACAGGCATTCCAAGAAAACGTAATTTCGATAAATGGTCCTGTGCGGTGGCCTCCGAAGTCACCTGATTTGACACCTCTTGATTTCTTTGTTTGGGGCCATTTGAAAAACATTGTCTATGCAACCGCCGTTACAACCCGCGAAGACCTGGAGTTACGAATTAGACGCGCAATTATTAGTATAACGGCCCAGCAATCAGCGAAAGTTCTTCAAGAAACAGCTATGCGAGTTCAGAAGTGCATTGACGTTAATGGACAGCATTTCGAACAATTGTTGTTATGCTTTGTGTTCATGTTTTGTATTTCAAAGCCACCTTAGTAACTTCTTAGCATTAAATTAGAACAAAGTATTTGTATTATCTTATTTTCTTTCAGCTGTAATTTTGATTGTATTTATCGCACATTTTATTAGTGGGTATGAATAAATTCCTTATTAATAGTACTAATAAATGGTACCAGGGTACCAATATGGTTCCATTTGAAAAAATTGAGTTTTACCCCAAAATCGATTACGATAAACTTTATTTGCTCATAAAAAACGCAATTTAGTATTTTTGACGGGATTTCGATTTTTCTAGCATTAGACGGGTGAATTGGAATGAATCGGAACCATCATGGCACACTTAAATGGAAAACTAAAAATTGAATTATCAAAAATATTGACGTTTAAAATATCACTTATGTGGTATCATTGGATTAAAAAAATTATGCAAATTCCAGAAATGTAATAATACACAGGGTGTTCTGTTCAAAAATCGGAAGTTGGTATCACTTCCAGCGAAACCGGAAGTGAAAAAAAAAATCATTTGTTGGTCAAAAAGTGCCGCTTATTATGCCAAAGGAGACACAGGGGGTGTATCATGATCCTGTTACACACGGTATATATATATATATATATATATATATATATATATATTGATATATTTTGTAGGTAATTATCAAACCATAAAATCACCATGTATATTTAAAATTCTTCCGGTTATGCATACCTGTTATAATGTTACTCAAAAGTCACTAAAAAAGTTTTCGTTTTAGTAATTTCAAAGCCTAATTATTTTTGGTAGTTGTGAACGATTAGGTATTAACTTCATGGTTTAATTTCTCTGTGACGGAACTATAGGATCATACAGTGTTTGCAAAAACCTATTGTGATTTATTCGTGATTAACCCTATAACAGTAAATATTTTTAGCTGAACCTTTCCATATACATCTAACCGAAACTTATAATAAACTCATAAGCGCAACATAAAATCAATTCAGCTTTCTTTGAAGAAAAAACTGATAAAATCAGTAATTCTTCACATTAACGCCCTGTATATCGAAAACTGGTCATAGTTTCGGATGTAGAATTCATACATCTCAAGATGTTATATAAATCATCATATAGTGAAAAAATAGTTACATTTGACTGGGGAAATTTTAGATTACAGGTTGTTCATGGTTTTTTTACTTTTCCCAAAATAGAATACCTTCCTATAAATGAACCACCTTGAATATTTTGGAGATTAGAGACACACATATGTTTGTGGTATTACCTTCCCCAAAAACCAATCCATAAATAAAGGGTTTTGAATTAGTACTAAAAAAAATAATTCATCTAGTGGTTCTCTCTATGAAACACCCTGAATATGAAATGTGTACTGTGCAATATCGAGAAGAACCTTTAAAAAATATGCTTCCCTGATGTCACAGTAGAGAAAGAGAGATTTTGCAAAAAACTACTGTCATACATTTGTGAATCACCCTGCAAATATAAATATTTTTAATTGTACGTATTTACTAATGTATTACTAAAACAAGTAGTAAACGTGTGTATGCAACAGAATTAATCTATCTGTAAGTAAAAGAACAAAAATCCTGGAAAACTGGACAATTTTCAACTTTAACACCCCGTAACTGGGAAACTAGTCATAGGATTGAGTTGCGCCTATTGACACTTTTGGTAACTAGGTCGGGTACGACAACATACCAAAGTTTCAGAAAATTTGACCGGTCGCCACTTTACATATAAAAAGTGCAGGGTCCTTTGTTTGACTGACATATATTTTACTTGATTCAATAAAAAAAAAATCTGGAATATGGAATATTTTTACAGGCCGAGAGATTACAAACCCTCTCAAATGAGAATGGCCTTTTGCAGAAAATTCAATTTTTAATTCAGAACTAATAAGGTTCGAACATAACAGACAACGGAGAACTTCTGGTTCCAAAATAAAACGAATCCACCTTCGGTTTCAAATCTATGTTGAAAATCGATTTTAAACAGTAATTCATATGTATATGCGCAAGCACATTCAGTGTGCGGCTATTTTAAATTAAAATTAACTTCGTTTGTATCAGGCGAGTGTTCTTGGAATTACGCCCATTTTTGATATTAATATTTTTTATTTGAAAAGTTAATATTGTCGATACAAGGTTACATGTTAATAGGGTGATCCATTTGAAAAAAACCGACTTCCAATCGTTTGAAAAATTTATAAATGATAACTCTGTAAACAAAATTTGTAATTCCTAGACCATAGGCCTATGCTGCACTCACCATGATATGAATACGAACGCTTCTGCTCCAAAACTGTAATCGTAGTGCATTTAAAAAATGTATTACGGATTTGCTTGAGTATTTTTTTTGTGACAAGGTTATCATTTACTAATGAAATTTTCTACGTCTCTGGAAATTCTGTGGCAATATTTTTTTTTCGTTTTATTGGTCTCGGGGTTTTATTTATATCGCGGTGAAGATTTGCTTTTCCGGTCTGGAATTGATGAAGACTAATGGGTATCATACTTCGTCTGCGGTTTTGTTTTGCTATATGATATCTTTCATAATACAATTAAAAATAGGTATTTAGAATAATCAGTAGTTGATTTGGTTTGGAAAAGATCAACAAAACTGTTGAATTCGCATTGAAAAGTTTTTTTCAATTGTTGAATATTTTGTTTCTACGGGATATAATGTTTGTGTTGTCCTATGTGGCCTTGTGATAAATACACTGCCAATAACCATTGCATATACTTCAATAGAAAGTATAGAGGGCTAATGGAAATTGGAGTTCATTTGGAGATACATTATTTTTATTCATTGAATGATTGTTTACATCGGGAGGGGGGGGGGCACGGCCCAACTTATCAGGTTGATGAAAATATGTCGATATCTGGAGAGTCAAGCAATTTTATTAATTATTCTTGGGAATTAATTACTGCACTTATTTTTCTGGATGTAGTTTTACTCTTTCCAATTAAATGTTCGGGGTAAGCACAATTTTTTCAGAAATTCATATTTTTTGGGTTGAATTTCGTGGTTAGCCTAGTAATATATTAAAAACTCATGAAATATGGTGTAGCTGAGTAAATTATTATGTAAGCTGAACATCTTTCGTTTGATATCCTGCGCAGGATATTGTCCGCAATCTGTTGGAGAAGGATTGGACCACTGTTCAAACCAAAAGTGAAGATCAATTATTTCATCTACTTCATTTTGATGCTTAACCAAAATCGTGATATATGAACATTATCCAAGTTGATCAAGAAGTTCCGAAATATTTGGTAAATAGTATTTATCGTTTTTTTTCTACAGTCAATTACTGCACGCCATTTTTGAATGTCTAATTATGTTCTAATTTGTAGATAAAACCATATGTCCAAATGTGGAAGACTGAAAGATGAACTGTAGTCACTATCTTCCATCGTTCAAGAAAACCTCTTTGGGGGGGTATTTATGTTGAGAATGTTTCTCCCCTTTCGCCATGGTATAATTATTCAACTTGGAAAGGGTTTATTCTTCCATTCCAAGCCAATGCTCACTCAACATCACTTTATCAATAGTATTTTCCAATAGCATATACCCAAGCAAATTTCACTTATTCCTCAAAATGCTTTATTTTATTATATTTAACACTGGCATGTTTCCTATTTTTAAGGATTGTGTTTGCGGAAACCTGTTGAGAAGTAATGACATCATCTTATATATTCCGCATTTCAGATTCTGGGTATTTTTTATTTCGGGTTTGTAGTGATATGACATGATCCTTCATGTAGTTTGTCTTTTCAGGTAATAGTGATGGATCTTGTACTTGTATAGTATTTGTCACAATAGATTCGACATTTTCTGAGTAACGGGAATTTTATTTTATTTTTAATAATTTATTCATCTGTTTGGTAACATGTTGAAATGTCCTTACAGTCACTAAGCTTATTATTGAACTTGGTTAATTTTTTTTATCTAACTTTCTCAGTTCTGTGGTAGTTGTAAGGTTCTGAGATATACATTTTTTAAGTGTGTTTGAGAAATTGTATGATGTCCACTATCTGATGACTGTTGATGGTAATATCGTTAATTCACACAATAACGAGATCTCCATCTGTTTCGACGCCTAGTTTAAGCAACTCCTGGAAAAATTCCATTTTCAATCTATTATTTCGTATATTTTTGCTCTACAGTTCCTGATATGATACCCACCTATGAAAAATATCTTTGGCGTTTTCTGATTTGTGGTATTTATTTCAGTATCGTGGAATGTTTCCGAAACGTGCTTATCAACCTCTGTTGATGTGGATGTTTACCTTGTTTGCAAGAAGATTTGGGTTTCTTCTCATATATTTTGTGATCTGTCTATCTGTGTAATATGAATCATATTTGATTTATTTGAATGATTCATTTCATAGGAATGAGTGATCAATAATGGATATATTTTTTTGAGAATAGATGAAACTACGATATAGTAAGGGATGATTTGAGAATGGAAAAATAATAGATATTATTATAATTATTAAATGTATAAAAATAAGAATATCAAGGATTCTCTAAAGAAAAAAATCTCAAAGTGAAAATTGGCAATTTCATTCAGATAGTTATTTGATTTTCTGTTCCAGTCCTCATTGAGAACTCAAATAGATGAATGGAGTGACACTTCTAAACCAGTATCTTTTATATTTAAACCTGTTATGAGATATGATGGATTGAAAATATGAACGGGATGTTCATCAAATCAAATGGAGATGAAAGATAAACTCTACCCACTATCTTCCATCGTTCAAGATGTACAGCGGGGTTTTAGCCAGGAAAGAAGTTATTCCCTGTTGAATATTACAAAAAATAACTTCATTATTGTCGTAGATTTTTCTATTTAAAAAAAACATCTATATGGTTTTCAAATTCCAAATCTCCAAATATTTTTATCTTCATCCTAATTGAAGTTTACTTTTTTTTATTCTTGATGGATTCCAAAGTTATATCCGTAAGATCACTTCTATCTCACATAGCATTTGAAATGGGTATTGTTGTTAAAAAAACCTTTTTTTTATTTTTTTCACAATGTCATTGTCGCTTTCTGTTTTGCTTCGGCAAACACTATTGCTTAGGCATTTATTGAATTTGAATCCAATCGGAAAACATTTTCTATATTGGGTTCAATTTTAAATTATGTTCAGAATTCCAACTGTGCCAATTGTGAATATGTCGACCGGGGTAAATGATTTTCGTATGTTTATTATTTGAGGATAAATGCTTCAGTATTGAAAATTTTGATGACGTCATTCTTCTAGTGAAATTGAAGTCAGTTCAGGTTCTTCTTCATCGTTCCCAATAGAGTTTTGTAGTTCTGAATCAATTGTACGTGTCGATGAACTTTCATTTCCATCGTTTGAATATATCAAATAAAATGACTATGATTCTTCCATTTCTATTTTTGATAGTCATGCAGCATGTCCTCAGAAAATCCTGCCTTTGAAAATCATTTATTGGGAAATTTTGTTAAAAAAATTAGATTGATTTGGATTCATTTGGGGACCGCTTTGGTTTAGGTAATGAGAATAAAATTAAAGAATAAAATAACTAAAAAACACGCTTATAAAGCAATAAGGACTAAAATATTGAAAATAATAAGAATAAACTCTTTGACCAAAAAAATTTCTCTTCTGTGAACATAAGAGAAAATGTTTTGATCAATGAGTTTCTTCTTGTTATTTTCAACATTTTAGTCATTATTGCTTTATAAGCAAGTTTTTAATTTTTTTTAAACTCTTTAGTCCATATTGCTATAAACGACTAGAAAAACTATTCGATTGATTTCTCCACATGAGAAGAATACTATAACTAAATTTTGGCGAATGTGCATTTGCCATATTTTGAAATGTATATTATGCTGTGATTCATTCGCCATATTTTTTTTTTCTTCTGACGATCTAGGTCATAGCTATGAAATTATTGTATTATTGTCATCGGTTCTTAATATGTGTGCAAAATTTCAAATACTTCGGACATCTGGAAGGGGGTGAAAATACATTTCGAAGATCTCATTACCTTCATCCATACATACAGGTGAAGCTAATAAAGCTTGTATAAAAACAACAAAACTTATATAGAGAATAAAGCAAGAACTATGTCAAAACTACAGAAAGGTAGGTCAAAATCATTACCTAATGAAGGGCCAGATTCGTACCAAACAACACTTTTTCTCCTTTGATAATTCGTCTCATAGGCCACGTTTATACCGTATGTGAATTTGGTAACCATACCAAGAGTATGTGACCAAATTCAAACCAAATGTTTTAGTAATCGTTTATTTACATCGTGTTTTGTCAAATGATTAATTAACCAACTTGGTTCTGGTTTGGTATTTATTTAGTCATATAACCAAGAGAAAGGTTTGAAACTCTGCTTTCAAATTTAGAATTGTGTCATCTGTCAATGACAATGTCTGGAGCTCAGACTCAGTCATTTTGAATTTCTAAAGCCCCTACTCAACATGTCTTCTCCAAGGCTCTTGTAAATGTCTAGGTGTTTGAATTTTTTGCCATCCAAAATTCATATAATTTTCTTGTCCAAAAATATTGGGAGAAACGCACTTGTTCCTTTATCTGTCCAATTAATTAATACCTCTGGCCTTTTTTATAGGAGGTTCTGAACTGCAGCAACTCATTTTATGCAAAAAATACTAACAAAAATATATAGAACAATTTCCGAGGCAATGATGCGGAAACTAAGGTTAGGAATCACAAAACATTCAGTCAGTGTGATAATCAGAACGCTTAGCAATCTTTCAAACCAAAATTTACAGTTACGGTTGGTAAAATGTATCATACTGTTTACACCATCTTAGTCAACTTAGTATTATAGTCTGGTACACAACAAATTTCGGTACCAAACCAAGCTAGTTACTTGACCAAGTGCACACTGACTAACAGAATTTGGTCGGAATATAATCATTAGTCTGCAAACCAAGACACGGTATAAACGTGGCCATAGTTCTTGAGTGAATAATAAGAATGGAGTCATTGACCAAAATTTGTTGGTCAATGTCTTTATTCTTGATATTTTCATCTTTTTAGTCCTCATTGCTATATAAGCGTGTTTTTTGATTTATTTAAACTATAATTTTATTTTTTACTTTTTTGTCCATATTGCTACAAAAGACTGAAAAAGACTAAGGGAGAAAAACTAGATTGATTGATCCACTTGATATGGAGGTTATTACTAAATTGTGGCGAATGTAATGAGAATGATCAGTGCATTCGCCTTATCTTTGAAATGTAAATTATGCTAGGAACGATCAGTGCATTTTCCATATTTTTGACTCGGTGTCTCCTATCACTGTTACTAGAAATTCCGGGCCCACTTTCAAGAGACGCATCAGAGCTGATTCCGCTCCTGAACTGAAGCAGAATTGCGAGCATTTCACCTTCTGATATTGATTGTCAGTTGTTCAAATTTGTTAAAAATTTTGATATTTTGAGAATTTCTTCAAGCTGAGGCATTCGGGACTACGATTGTACAACTTCTACGACATGTGGTGGGAGTTATAGCTGGGTTTGGGTTACCTTTAGGCAGTGGAAGTGTAGGAAATATCTCCTTTATCTGCCATTTGACAGGAACTTTGAGCCATCATTCTCTTTGGTTCTAGCTGATAATAGATAACTAACAGCTGGGATTTCGATCAGGTCATCTCCAATGGAGGCAAGCAAAGTGCCCAGTACTTCAAGTAGATCGGCTTTCGAGAGCCTGCAAGCACCGATTCTCTGCAGGCCAGATTGCTATTCCCAGCGGGTTGTCGATTTCTACTAGGTTGTTTGTAGGTTCAATCTTCAATTGGGTATGCACAGGGGGTTCGTTCTCCACTCTTCGGGGGTACAAGACCTCTTTCGAGCTGGATAACGCTTTTAAATCACTAATTAACTTTGGAGCGATATTTCACAAGGCTGTCCAGATTCTAGGCGGGACCGGACTCCCATATCTTTGGAATGTAATTTTTTTTTACGACGCACTTGGTGAGAATACCAGGTCATAGCTATGAAATCATTGTATTGTCATCGGTTCTCAATATGTGTGTGAAATTTCAAATGATTCGGACGTCTGAAAGTGGATAAAAATGAATTTAAAAAATTCCATTATCTACATTGATACATTCATAAATACAGGTGAGGCTAATGAAGCGTGTATAAAAACGATAATATATTTATTAATTCGAGAAATAGATAAATGATTCGATAGAAGGTGAAAGGAGTTAGTCTAATCAGGGAAAACAGCAGAACGGTCTTTGGCAACAGAGACTCTTGATCATCTCTATCAGCAGGTTGACCTCCAGATTCCTCATAATCCAATTGATTTTGTTGAAGGATTGGAATACCTTCATTTGGAATCGGTTGAAGCTCAGTGGAGCCAAGCATATCCCAGATCGATATCAATGATTTTGACTTCTAGCAATGGGTCATATTTACTCAACCGCTTTCTCAGAAAAGACTAACCGGGAAGGCAGGAAGCAGCCATCATCAGATCTCTTGTGACGCTTGAACAATCTTGCCTGAGGTGTAGAGTGTTTCGTTAGTCATTGAGCATAGGAGAGATTGGATGGAAGGATCGCCTCTGGCAGCAATATTTTCCGAAAGGAAATTTTGAAGTTTCTTTGTTTCAGGGCAAGATATACCGTTCGCCAAATAGTGCTATTTTTGGGCTCTATCTACCTTTTTCCCCGAAATATTGTATGGAGTGTTTGAAAAAATATTGAGTTAGTTGGATGTGAAAAGAATGGGTCGACTTGGCAATCTAGAATCCAGAGTAAGATGAAATCATTTTGCACACTTTATCAATGGAGAAAGGCGGGTTATGAGTTCAGATCCACTGAGTCATCTGAAGTCACGCCAGAATAATACAAGTCGGAATGATGTGGGTGGAGTTGGTTTGATTAAATCGAACTGCACACCCTTGAGAAGGCATCAGTGACTCGATTTTGATTTCAAGATCTTCAAAGAATGTCGAAAGCGTAGCAAGAAAGTTCTATGTGCTACCGTTGTTTTTTTGTATTGATTGTATTCCTGTTATTAATATTGTTAAGAAATTGGACCTTCTTTATTCAAACACACGACCAACTATTGTCTGTTCATTACTTTTCGAAAACACAAAACAATAAGGCACTCCGATAATGAAAGACTAAATCACAGTTTACTACTAAAATATACCGCGTAACGCACTGCATCTACCGAGTAACACACTGCACTGAATAAAAATTCACCTTGAATTCTCTAATATGAATTACTACTTCGTGTCCTGCGGTATGCATAACCTGTTTGTCGATTCGTGGAAACATCGAGATCATTCGATGGAATAGCCCAGCGTGACGTCGACCAGTCAGTCGTTTGGCGCTGCGATAAACGACCGGATAAACAGTGGCGTAGCGGATTCGTAACAATATCGAACATGAATGATACAGAGCACTGGCTGGTAGTTATACGGAAAGGACGACTCATCAAATAATTTATCACCCACCATAGCGTACGCTTCTTTTCCTGCAGCTGTATGTTTCCGTTCACTATTTTTGAGTTTTTGCGAGAAGAAGGCCACTGGGCCGCTAGATGGTGGAATAACAGTAGAAATCGAGAAACCGGAGGCACCTGTTTCCACCACGAAGAGTTCTTTGTTGTCGATTGTATTCATTTCTGATTTTGATTAAATGAAAAGTTTTTGTATTCCGAAGTATTATGATTGTGTCTGAATAATTCGGTACCCATCTAGAATAGTATTGTGGAATGGCCGTCAGTCCAAGGAAAGTATCTATCGTTTCCCTATCATTTGATATCGTAGAATCTTCTTATTATTTGAACGTAGGAAGGAGTCCATGGCTCGAAGTGGAGTGGATGATATAAGCAGTAGAAGAAAAATTCAGAGTCATCTCCTCATTTTAATGGAAAGTTCATCATCAGTTAGTGTACAAGTGAAATCTGCAAATGGAAGTACAAACTGTGAATTTTTTTAAACAATGGTTATAGGTGACATATTGTTCTGAAAAAAGGAGGTAATCACGTGTGATGAAAAATATTTGTAAAGTTATCTAATTCTAATATTTCAAGTGGATGAAGTAAACATCAAGGGGCAATGTGGGGTGTTAGGACCCATCATCAGCCCTCCGTGGAAATTCAGGAATAAAATATGAAATCCAATAATAATTCAACTCCATCTTGTAACAATTGTCAAGATGTAAGTGACGACTGCGCACATATACTACAAAAGCTTAATTGAAACGATTCTGGCGACATCTGATAATAATGAAAACAATTGACGTAATTGGTTATGAAATAATGTTGTTTAGGAGAGACATCAATGAGGGAAGGTTACCGATTTGGGAAACCAGAGATTAGGTGAAGACACTATTCTTAGTCTATTTGGAAAACTCCGGAAATAATGAAATGTATTATGATGGCAAATTAGAAAGAAATAGAATCAAATAGCTCCATACAGTCGAAATTGATTTGTTCATTCAATAAAATGGTGTTATGAGCTTTTTTGTTGGAATTTATTTCGAAAATTCTCGAGTATGTTCATTAAGGTGCCTTTATTAGCGAAATGTATGATTTTTAAATCTTTCGAATGTGTGGTTTGTATTATTACGTGATTGGCAGAAAAACTGTTACGAGTTAATTTCATGTGCAGGAGAAGTGAGAAATTGGTTTTGGTATCAATAATTTTCGAGTGTTCTTTAACTCTGGTGATAATTTTGCGGCCTATGTATACGGCATTTCAATTGTCTTTCGCCAATAGTGTTCTTGGTGTAAAATCAAACATTAATATCGTTATTGTAGCGTTGAAAAATATTTTTCACGTCTAGTGAGACTTTGCCCAGATAAGGGATAGAACAATATTTAGAAGGTAATGTGGGGTTGTATAAATTTCTGTTCATGAATTTAGATACATGTCTGTGATACAATTCATTGATGAGGTGTATAGGAAAATTATTGTTGATGCCAATTCGTTTTATGATGTTATATTCTTTAGTAAAATTATCAGGGTTCATAGGTATTGAGAATAATCTGTGGAATGAGGAATTGGAAGCACTAATCATGTGTGAAAAGGGATGTTAAGAAGTAAAAGGTATTATATGATCTGTGAGTGAGGGTTTCCTATCTATGGAAAATTTGAGCTTGTTGTTTGACTTGGTAATCATAATATCCAAGAAGGGTAAACAATTATCTGATTTAGTTTCCATCGTGAATGAAATCAATGAGGTAAAGGAGTTCAAATGGACGAGAAAATAGTAATAAATAAAAATAGTATGCAATCATCAACATATCTGTGATAAAATATAATTTTGTTATAGTGTATGAAAATTTGAAATTGTTTCTCTAGATTAAAAAGGCATATATTCAGTGCCTTATTCAATTCCTTATTTCACATATTATTCTCAATACCTATGAACCCTGATAATTCTACTAAAGAATAGAACATCATCAAACAAATTGGCATCAACAATAATTTTCCTTTACACCTCATCAATAAATTGTATGACAGACATGTATCTAAATTCATGAACAGAAATTTATACAATCCTACATTATCTTCTACATATTGTACTCCCTTATCTGGGCAAAGTCCCACTAGACGTGAAAAATATTTCTCAACGCTACAATAACCACATTAATATTTGCTTTTACACCAAGAACGCTATTGGCAACAGTCAATTCCAAAGATTTAACTATTCCTTCAGACAAATCAGGAATTTATGAAATTTCTTGCTCTGATCCCAATTGTAATGCCAAATACATAGTACAGAGTGGCCGCAAAATTATAACCAGAGTCAAAGAACACTAAAAAATTATTGATAGATATAGAAACCAATTTCTCTTCTCCTGCACATGAAATTAACTCTAACAGTTCTTTTGCTAATCACGTAATAATACAAACCACACATTCGATATAGGAAAAGATTTAAAAATCATACATAACGCTAATAAAGGCACCTTAATACTCGAAATTTTCGAAATAAATCCCAACAAAAAAGATCATTTCATCAAATGAACAAATCAATTTCGACTATATGAAGTTATTTGATTCCCTTTCTTTCTAATTTGCCAACATGATACATTTCATTATTTTCTGAGTTTTCCATATGGACTAAAAATGGTGTCTTCACCTTACCTCTGGTTTTCCATATTGTTAACCTCCTCTCATAGATGTCTCTCCTATAAATTATTTTAAAACCAATTACTTCAATTGTTTTTATTAATATCAGATGTCGCCAGAATCGTTTCAATTCAGCTTTTGTAGTCTATGTGTATGTGCCCAGTCATCACTAACTTCTTGACAATTGTTACGAGATGGAGTTGAATTATTATTGGATTTCATATGTTATTCCTGAATTTCCACGGATGGCTGATGATGGGTGCTATCAGAATTAGATAACCATTGTTTTAAAAAGTTTTACAATTTGTACTTCCATTTGCAGATTTTACTAGTACACAAACTGATGATGAGATCTTAGGATCCCGAAACAGGTCTTCCGATTAGATATCAACTTACCATCAAAATGTGGAGATGACTTGGTTTTTCTTCTACTGCTTCTTATTATTTATCTAGAGCTCTCTTTGTTATCACTTCCGGTAGATACTTCATTACCAACGTCTCTAAATTTTATAAATCAGTTATGGAGTAATCATTAGAAAAACCAGGAAAAATATTCTCATATTACGCGAAATTTTTTACCCAAATCTAGTTTGAACTACCGTATGTCCGTCATTGATATTATCGATGTTACCTGTCAATGGAGTCAATGGAGTACCGAATATATTCGCTCCTAATAGCAAAACAATTTTACTTGGTACTTTTTCGAATTTGTTATCATAAATTATCATATTGTTTTCCTCGACTAGTTTATATATGTAATTTCGTTTAGTCTTGGAATGTTATTACGTACTCTCTCCTGCATTTTTTATGTCTCTGATGTCAATATGAAACAATATCAAGATTTGTTTCGCAACATGGGATAAATCATGTTGATCATATAAACTATAAGTACACACTGGAAGATCATGAGCTCCACATCTGCAATGAAGTGAAATATTGGAGTATAATTTTCCATTCGAAGATTACTTAATCAACACATAACATATCAGAAATAATTCAATCCGTACTCTCTTCATGTCATACGTGAATAGTTTGATGAGCTTATCTTCAACTATCTGGAACCATTATTACATTATACAGGTGTATTTTAACTTGTTGCAGACCCGTGAATCACGGGTCTATCATGCTATTTTATTACGAATTACAGTGGTTGATTTTTTTTCTTCCAATTAGACCCAAATTCTGGAAACCGCTGTTCGCCTAACCTTATCTAAGCCGTGATAGTCTACGTTAATTAGAAAGATAAAGAACATGGAAAATTTTACATAGAAACTAGCTGACAAGTGTGTAGCTCTGCAGACAGAAATCAGTCCCGGGGTGGGAAGCGGGGGCGGGCGGTCAATTATTCTTCCAAAGAGCTGCCCGGCGCTCAGATAACCTCAAACACTTGATTAACTCGAGTAAGCCCAATAGCTTATGTGGATGAACGCTCGCTTTTAAACTACAAGGACTCCGGTTCGATCCCAAGGTGGGTCACGCAAAAATGTATTTTTTTTTTCAATTTTCTATAACACTCAAATCAACCACAGAAATAAGTAACCAAAATATATTACGTCAGAACATTCACCCTCACAACCCCTCAAAACACAAAACAGTATTTTC
>JAFIRS010006142.1:0-42307 GCA_018342105.1 Gonioctena quinquepunctata | reverse complement strand
CCATAATCACAAAACTCGCCCGCCATTTTGGAGCCGCCATCTTGAATTTATAAATTTTGACAAAAAAATCATAATCTCCAACCCCGAAAACCCCCACATAGCAATTTTGAATCGAATCGCACTACGCACACTCCTCGAATACGCGGCAACACTGTATGAGGCGGAAAGGAATTGCAAATCTCGCGCGGCCTTATATATAATGAGGTCACTTCGTATTTGAAGTATCTATACATTCATATACATATACACATATTCAAAAAAAAGGAAATCATTTCCCCTCTTTTGAGAACCCTGTTTCGAAGGCTCCCCTCAGAAGATATATGCATAAATGAATAAAATATTACAACCAGGAAGGGGTGAGGTCAGGTCGTCCAGTCAACGACACTGAGGTGACAACGTATTGTCTATACATATATATATATATATATACATATATATACATATATATATATACATATACATATATATCTATATATATATATATATAAGATTATTTCTATTTCTTGTATACCACTTGAGTATAATTTATACTATTACTATATTCTATTTAATTGTATCTACCAAGTTTATTCATCTCACTCAATTTACACCCAAAATACATGATTCATCTATCCAATGGAATTGTCATACACAAACTCAGCAAAATTCAGATTATAAAAAACGAGACTTCTTGACTCATATTAGCCCTTCAAGAATCACATCTGGAACCCAGTGTCCCCTGCTGCCTAAGAGGTTTCCAGTGCTTTTGCAAAGACGTCCAACCCATCCATAGGACATGAGAAGGCATCGCCACCTTTGTCCGTGATGATATACTTGCAAAGAATAAGAATAGTCACAGATCTATAGGCATTTGCAGTCCAGATTCAGTTACCATCGAAGGTTACTTAATGTAACATGTACGTACCTGATGGAAATTGGCTCCCTCATGATATCCAGTATCCAGTATCGACCAACTTCCTTGCCCATTTCTACTCCCTGGAGATTTCAACGCCTACTTCCCCAATTGGGGTGACCGTATAATGGACACTAGGGGTCAAAAATCTGTAATAGATGAGAATAACTTAATACTTTTGAATAACGGTAAAGATACACATTTTCAAATACGATCTGATCAATCTTCTGCATCCGACCTCAGCCCAAGTTACTCCCTTGAATGACCCACTCAAGCGACCACTTTCCAATCATCATTCGTGGAGATGGCCTCGTGAGAATATTCCCGATAAAGGGAAGATGGCTTCCACCGAAAGCCAACTGGGAAATATACTCCAAAATCAGTATCTCCAACCTCCCAATTGATATTGTGAATTATGTAGATATGCTTACCAGTGCCGTGATAGATACCGCCAATGCTAATATTCCCATTTCAAAGCCAACCAAATCTCATAGACCACTTTCGTGATGGAACGGTGACATCAGAGAGGCAATATCAGGAAAAAAAGACGTAAAATAAATTAAAAAAACAGCCAACACATGACAATCTGATGAATTTCAAATAAGCTGGAACCTTCGCAAGAATGCTCATTACCCAATTGAAGAAGGCTCCGTGAGTAGAAAACGTATCTTCAATAACTCTGAGGTTGGACTTTGTAGGGAAATCAGAATAATCGCCGGCAAAATTACCTTCGATACTTCAGAAGCTCTCAAGTGCAATAATGATATAATAACAGATCCCGTAGAGGTATGCGAATCATTAGCCAATCAACTCGCACAGATCAGTTTATATCATACAATTATGCCTACAAATTTTCACACACGAAAACACATGACGAACAAAATGTTTCTGATTTCGATACTCAAATCAATTTCGAATAAAATTGCACCATAACAATAGCCGAACTAGAATTTGCCCTCGAAAACAGCTCGGAAGCTGCAGCAGGCCAAGATAACATATTATATTACATGCTCAAAAACTTAATTGTGAATGAGAAACATAAACTTTCAATATGGTTTAATTCTAAATGGGAATCAGTAATATATGAAAAACAATGGGAAGTTGCCACAGTCATCCCAGTCCTGAAGCAAGGAAAATCCCCTTTGGACCCAAATAACTACCACCCAATCTTACTTACAAGTTATGTCATAGAAGTATTTGAGAAGATTACCTCTTGTCAGTACTTCAAGTTGGCTGTCGAAGCAAACACTCTACAACCTACGCTCTAGTATATCTCAAGAATGAGATTCAAGACTCTATTTTCGATAGGGAACATTTGGTAGCATTTGGCGAAATTCCATGTTGGAACAACTGCAGATTTGAAGACCAAGAGATAAAATGTCGAATTTTCTACAGGGATTTTTGAATGATCGGTCTTTCCATGTCTAGGGTCCATAAAGTCCACCATCAGAGTACTCGGAAATGGAATCTCACAAGGCTCTGTTCTCAGCGCTTTCAGCAATCGCCATGAATTTTATTTTCGAAAGGAGAGAAAGCCGTCTCAATGGATTCCTCTATGACTTGATTGTCCTCTACAAATACAAATCTATGGATGTGATACACGGACATCTGGATAACAAGATCAACTTCTCGGACCAATCATCAAAGTAAGGAGGTTTTCCATTCTCAAGAGAAGAATCCAATTGTATCCACTTCTATAGACTGAGATTAGAACATCTAGAATCTGAACTTTTCATTCGCGGACATCAAATGAGCGTCAAAATAAATATCAAATACTTAGGCATCTTCTCTGACAGAAAACTCTAGAAGAAAGAATATATCAATCAATTGATGACAAAATGCCAGAGATCTATGAACATAATCAGATTTATGGTGAATATTAGATAGGAAACAGATAGAGATATCCCTTTGAGCCTCTACATGTTGCCTATTCAAAGTCGACTAGATTACGGAGCGATCGTATATAATTCCTAGTAAGACTAATAACTTGATAGTCTCCAACTATCAGCCCTCAGAATAACTACAATAGCCTTTCGAACGAGCCTGGCAGCTGTGGTACTTTCCAACTGGCAGATTTATATTCTTCGTTGAGATAAATTTTTTGTTTGTTTTTATTTTGACTATTTCCCTTTTTTTTTTAATTTATTGTCAGATCCATCATTGAGATTTTGATGAAAATTATTTTTTCCTTTGTCGATTTTTTTGTTAAGAATATTCCTCATAGACTTGTATCTAATGTGGTCATTTTCATGAGAGGATAGGTTCCTTATCCAATTTAGCTGTCTCAGTGCATCTAATTCATTTTGAGGTTGGTTACTGGGTGTAAAAAGTTAATTTTTTTCAAGCTGCAATGGGTTGTCTTTTTCTCGGGTGAGATAATTCAAAAAAGTAATAGAAATGATTCCAGAACTTATTGAAATCCACATCTATATCATGGGAAACTGGAATTATTGGGATCTTTTTGAATAAATACCTAAATTCCAGGACACTATTGTGGCTTGAGATTTTTTTTATATAATAGATTCATTTCTAACACATTTTTCGGAATGATACCATCCTATGAAGTGTGCCAGTTGATCAGAAAATTATGGGACCAAATTTTTTATTGTCACGATACTTGTTAAGTTCGATGCAATGTAGTCAAAGCCAGTAGCACTGGACTTACCATCGATTCGAGACAATGCGGGTTGGTTTTTCGATATGATTGATAGTTTCATATGAATTGAGGATATCGAGAAGTGATTCGGTTCCAATGTCGTTCACCTGAGAGACTGTCGATATTGAGATCACCACAAAGTGAAATACGTTTGTATTTTTTCATAATTTGCGCGGATGTTGAATCTAACCTTTGTAAAAAATCTGTGATTTCTTGAAGTGGGGGTCTATAAGCACATAAAATGGCGTAGTTGTCACCTCCAAAACATAGCGCAGAACATACAAGGGAGAGTTCTTCAAAACGTGATATTTTAATTTCACGACTATGTGAAGATACTGAATTTTTGAGTTAGCTGATAAGTTAAAACCCAAAGTTTTTAACATATTCAAGCAAAAAATACCATCATCAATGAGCTCCAGGACAAAATTTGCATACTCAAAAGGCAAATTGATTCACTGAATCAGATGAACGGCATCTCGCCAATAATAAGTTCAGCAGAAACTGAACCAATGAAGCAGGTGTTGAATTGTGACAAAAACTCTGTACACACTGTTTGCGATAAAAAAGTACGGTGCTACAGAAATGATATCCAATCCCAAAACACTTTCACAAGGGAATTCCCTGGGTGACTCCCTGCAGAACAACAGAAATTCCTGCACTACAAAAAATGTTACCACGATAATTTTCAACTTGAAACTGAGAATAAATGTCATGAAATTATTAATCTTGGCGTAGTGGATGACAAAAAAATGTAAACAGGTGGGAATGTGTCTGAAAATGAGTGGACAACAGTGATTTCCAGAAAACGATCACATTTTCAGCAAATCGTTGGTATAAATAAGGATATTTCATCAGAGGAGTTCCAAAAATTGCTACTTCACATGTATGAAGGGTCGACAAAGTTACAACAGCTGAAAATATGCGCTTTTGATTTATGATATGAAAATATACCCTATCCTTCTAGAAAACATATTGATGACGTCATATCTTGTGGGGCAGTGTGGGTAAAAATATTTTTTTGGCAGAAAGAAGTAGAGAACTGAAATGAAAAATCGACCTGCTTTACCTCCGAAAATAATAAACTCGTGCGATGATGGAACGTTTCCTCAATTTATGAACGCACTGTTGAACTATGCGGTATTGAATCTCCTAATTTGAGAATGGTTTGTTTGTACAGATCTGGCAATGGTGACTTTGGTACATTTTTAAATTAAGTGCCTTACAATATTTTAACGCTGTTGATTCTAAGGTGTTACTAGCAGATGATTTCAATCTGAATTTTGCTGTAGCCAAGTCTCCGAACTTATTCAAATTAGAAAACCTACTTGAGGCATTCAATTTGCATGCCACAATAATTGATTTTCCGTGAGTGATCCCCACTTCCGCTACTCTAGTTGACAATATGGTGACAAATATAGACAAGGCGTCTTATAGTTCTGGGGTCTCAGAGCCGTGCCTATCTGATCAGAGGGGGCAATTTTCCACCGTAAATAATATGTCATCAAAAATTAGTGACGAGTCCCGTTGAACCCGTCCTTTTCATAAGATTAAAAGCTCACTACCTAACATACCAGATAAACCTACCATATTCTTGGAAACATTAAAAACAACGGTTCACTTGTTCGTGCTCAATCCTGTTACTCCAGATGATATACAGTGTGACAATTTAAAAACTTACAATAGGCTATATATCACAAACAAAAGATTATATCGAAAATTATTTGTGGGATAGGAAGGGGAAATTGAGATTTCATAGGAAAGATCTCACCCCCATCAACCCCCTAACCCCTACCTACCCCAACCAAAAAAGTTAAAGTTAAAAAGCTCTAAAGACCAATAAAACTTCATTTTCAATGAAAAGCGTTCGTAGGTACTTTTTGTTGTTGAATAAAAATTTCAATTTGACTTTTTTGCAAAACCAGTTGTAAAATGTAAACCTCTGTGTTTTGGGTTATGTCTGTCCTTAGTAGCTTTCGAAAAGAAACATGAACTTGAACAATTCTCGGATATCCACAACTATGACACTCGCAACAGAAACAAGTATATTCCACCAAAATTCAATTATACAGTGAACAGAAACGGTCCCTTATATATGGCAATAAGAACATTCAATCACCTACCGTCCTCAATAACAGGAATCATTTCTCTAAATATTTTTAAAAATAAGGTCAAACAATTTTTTCAAACCCATGTTTATTACGATATTAGAGAATTCTTCAATGAGAGACATACAAATTGATTGTTCTGAATGCTGGAATTCAACAACTGCAATGAAACAACTCTGAATAATAGAAGTGGAGAAGTAGAAGTAGAAGTATTTATTCCACTACAATATACAATATTAGTAGATCGTCATTAACAAAACATGAAAATGATATAAATGAATAAACATAGAATAATAATATATAGTGTGTCCATCACATACAGTCAAATTCATTCTTGTTGAAAACAAGATACTCATTGACATTGTAGAAACAATTTGTTGGTAGAGAAGTTTTGATTTTGAATCGAATGATGCCTAGACTCTTAATCCTAGGAGTGTAGGTTCAGAGAATTCTTTTGTGACAACTGTAGTCTGTATCTGGGAGTTGAGATTGGGTCAGCATGGCGAGTGGTATAATGGTGGACTTCATGCTTAGTTTAATGAACTTCAAGTGATCATGAGTTAATTAATAAGGTAGGATGAGGCATTGTTTGGAAACTGATGAAAAGAGAGCGGCAATGGTCACGATGATGAACACCCGCCATCACTCTGATAACTGTCCTTTGTAGAATAAAAGCTTTATGAGAGTGGCACAAATCACCCCAAAGAAGAATTCCATGAGATAAATGACTATGGAATAAACCAAAATAAGATTTGAGAAGGTTGATACTTACGAAATTTTTCGCCGGCTACGGTGGCTACAATACCACCAAGCCACTATTACCGTGTTATAAATGTGGGTTGATTAAACTAATGGAAAATATGAACAAGGTTTAACTTGGGTATGGCAGCTACGACCGAAACACGCATCCAAGACTCTATAGAAAAAATAATGTTCTTTCAATTTGCACATGTTTCTTCGACTATATATCTGGATCTCCTATCACTGTTAATAAGCCGAGTGTAGCCCTGAGGCTCTTACTCTTTGGACATCAAATAAGTGGGCCACAGCCGTTCACGAATTTAGAATTTGGTTGGTCAAGAATTAGAGACCGGTCTCTAGTCTTTGCCATGATGGTGTATCTCGAACAATGACCGAGAGGGAATTCCGATAGTAAAAATTTGAAAAAATTGTTATTTCCAATGAAGATGCAGCTTCGCTACCCTGAATGGATTAGTAGGTAACCCATCACTCAAGAGAGTGCCTGGGACGTTCAAAACGCGAGGGTTCGTCTATATTGTAATCGGTGGCTTCCCTCACGAGCGGATTCCCGTGAGCTATTGCACAATCAAATACTTTCTGATTGCGTTCTCTAATGATACTTCTGATAGAAGGGCAGATTTAGGTCTTCGAGGATTCGATCGTTCCGCACGTTCGTTATCATCCGCAGGACTCTCATTTGCGCCCGTTCCAGGATGCCAATGCTGGACCTGCAGATTTGGCCCCAGGCGGCCGAGGCATACAAAATGACAGGCCTGAACATCATTTTGTAAATCGTGACTTTGTTTTTAAGGGACAGTTTGCTCTTCCTGTTAATCAGGGGATATAGTGCACATATCTTTTTGACGATTTTGTCTCTGACAATATTGACGTGTGGTCTCCAGGTGAGCCGGCGATCCAGAGTAACTCCAAGGTACTTGACCTGCTCCGACCATTCTATCTTCCTTTCAGAGATAGTCACTTCCCTCTCCGGGCTGCTCCTCTTGCGACCCATCGAAATCGCTTGTTTTTCCAGGATTTAGCTTCATCTTCCAATCCAGATACCACTGCTGGAGGTCGTCTAATGCATTCTGCAAGTAAACGACACCCATCAGGTGGTCAGCTGCAGAGGAAAGCAAAGCCGTATCATCGGCGAACAGAGAGACCTTCACATGTTCGCTTCTTGGAATATCTGACGTGTAGAGGGCGTATAATATAGGAGACAGTACAGCCCCCTGAGGAACGCCGGCCTCAATTTCTCTCGAATCCGATAGAGAATTGTCGACCCTGACTTGAAATGTCCTACCAAAGAGAAACGACTTGATCCACGTGATCAAACTCAGAGGCAGGTGGAAATCTATTAGCTTAGCAAGAAGGCATTCATGCCAAACCCTGTCGAAGGCTTTGCTAATATCAAGTAAAACAATGTGAGCGCTATTATTTGAGTTTGAGGATGAAATAGTGTCCTCCACTAGCCTCATCACCTGTATCTCAGTGGAGTGAGCACGTCTAAAACCAAATTGTTCGTTGGGTAGAACATTTCTATCCTCCACATCTTCGTCAAGCCTTTCTAGAACGATTTTTTCAGCCAGCTCAGCCGAACTGCAAATCAGACTGATTGGTCGATAATTTTGTGGAGAGGTCGGATTTTGTCCCTGTTTCGGAATCATAACCACAACGGCATGCTTCCACCTCCGAGGGAATCTCTTAAGGCGCAGTGAATTATTGATAATATTCAATAATGACTGCACCTGGTTATCCGGGAAATACTTAATCATTCGAATAGTAATTCCGTTGTAACCAGGCGCCTTTTTGGGATTGAGTCCCTTTAAATGGGCCTTAAGTTCATCCAACGTAGCTGACCAAATGTCGTCATGATTGGGTTCCCTGAGAGTACGGTGAACTCCAACAAAATTTCACGATCCAGATCATCGTCGGGATACTCATTCAGTCTAAACTGCCTTTCCATCGAGTCTGCAAAAGCTTGAGCTTTGGACACTGGGTCATAGCACATTCCGGCCTCACCATGAATAGGGGAGAGATCGGTCTTTTTTATTTTAAATTTTGATTAATTTTCCAAAGTTGGTCACAGTTTTCTAAATTCTGAAGGGTTATGCCAAATCTTTCGTTCCGAAATTCCGATATATTTTCTCTAACCTCCCTATTCAATTGATTAGCTCGGATTCTGTCCACAGGGAACAGACTCCGTTGATACGCCATTCTAGCGCGATTTCTCTCACGGATGAGATTTTTCATCCTCAAAGGGAATTCGTCGTGGAATCTAGAAGCCGGTTCCTTGTACGAGGAATCCTCTAAAGCATTTTTGATGGTGAGTTCGTAGCGCGCTACGGCCTCATCCAACTCGAGTGGAGAATCTATTCTCTCAGGAGCGCAGTAACCTGTCTCCAGAAGCGAACGGAATCTCTCCCAGTTCACCTTGGTACACATGCGATCCGTCTGGGGCGGTGGATCACCTCCCAGTGATAAAATCACGGGATTGTGATCAGAGCCCAACTTGGTGAGGCCGTGTATATCCCAGTTCCAGGTGATATTCCTGGCCAGGGCAATGTCAAGTACATCGTGCCTGTATGGACCAAAGTGTGTCGGCTCATCTGGAGCCAACACTTGGTATTCATACCTGTCACTGTGTTGCCTCAAACGTCTGCCATTGACGTTGGTTACACGACTCCATTGCACGTGCTTAGCGTTCGGATCACCCATGACCAAAACAGGTTGGTCTGTTTCCATCAGGAGCACATCAAGTGCCTCAGGAAGTATTTGATTCCGCGGAGGGTTGTAAGCACTGATCAAACGCAAAGGAGCACTCCTGGTGTTGAAAATTATACCTACAGCTTCAATACCATGGGTATCATCATTGAAAATGCCAAACTGAACATGCGAGTGACAATGCTTGACCAAAAGGGCAACACCGCCACCCGGACGTCCAATCCGGTCATTTCTAAGCACTTTGTAGTTAGGAAATCTAACAGGTTCCCCATTAAGATGAGTCTCCTGCAGAAAAGCAACATCGATGTTATTCTCTACAAGAAACTCCATTACAATTCCAACTCACCGCTTTGATGAAATTCGGAAGCTGTTGTTCACCCATCAATTGGGATTAAAATCTGTTGAGAACTTTGCAGCAGCTTCAGCGAACTGCGCAAACAATATCCTCATTTGGTCTAAAGTGCTGAGGATGTCTCTAGGCGTTGAAATTTGAGCTGGCTGAGGAGGGGAAGTGTCCCGGGCCGCTGCCGCATACGACACCCCCGCCCGTGTCCTGTTTTCGGGAAAATATCGTCGATTTTGCGATACTGAAGCGGGGTCCACCCTGCGCCTTATGCGTGGACATTTGGGTCATCCACGATAGTTCGCAGTATGATCACTTCTGCAGTTCGCACACCTAGCTTTTTCTTCCCTAGGCTTTGGACATTCACGAGTGATATGGGCGTCCCCGCACTTGACGCAGGCGGGGGTGGCGCAGCAGTTCAGCTGGCAGTGGCCAAACCGCTGACATCTGTGACATTGGCTCACATAGGCTCTGGGCCTCTGTGGTTCAGCCGTAATTTGGACATTCAGTAAATCTGTAATTTTGAAAATTTCTTTCTGGTCTTTATATAGAAGAATTAAAACTAGTGGAATTGGAGTCTTCTTGGCATCATTTTTGTACATGCGCGCCACTGATTCCAGGACGAACCCCCTCTCAGTTAGCTCGTTTTTGATGTCATCACAGGAAATAAATTCTGGGACACCTCTGAGAACAACTCGCAATTTTTTCTCCTCGGGGAGACTATATGTGTGGAAGGGAATTTTCTGATCCCTAGAAATGCTATTTATTTTCCTGAAGTCATCAGGGGAGTCGGGAAAAATGTTTATGCCTTCATAGACATTCTTAGCAGGTTTGGTTGGTTTAATGTTGTTTGATTTGAACAATGAAACCACCGTGGTCCACATATTTTCGTCCCTATCAGTGATAGGGGGTACGTTCTGGCGTTTCATTGTCTGTGAAGTCTGTTCCGTGGGTAGTACAGGAGTCTCGTTAGTTTGGTCCATGTTTATGTCGTCATTAGTGGAATTTTGAATATTATTATCATTATTGGTGTTTACGGTGGATTTTGAATTTTTCGTGAAGGATTTGGTTGAACTCATATTGGCTGATTCCGACCCTGGATTTGTAGACATTTCAAACGTGGGAACGTGCATGTCACCGTCCGTCAAATTTGACAAGTGATCATACTTATTGGAAGTTACAACATAATTCGCATTTTTTCCAACAGGGCTATTGTATATGACCTTTCTATTACTTCTACGGAAAGCATGAGTAGGTAATGAGGGATTTGAATTATCTTTAGGCACTGGAAGTTCCGGGAATGTCTCTTTTTCATGTCTCTTCGCAGGAGCACGTCCATTTTGGGCATCGGAATCAGTCGATTAAAAACTTATCAATGCACTTACGGCAGGAACTTTTGAAAGATCATCTCCCAACGAGGCAAGTAGGGTGCTCAGCACTTCCAGGAGATCGGCCCTCGGGAGAGAACCGATCCCTGCCAGCACAGCTTCCTTGCTTGCCATGATACCTTTTCCAGAGGCCTCGTCCAATTCTACTACTGAGAATTTGGTTTCATATGGGATCTTCGGTGGGGTGAGTTCTAACGGTTGCTTCTCCACTCTTCGGGGCACAAGGCGACTTCGGAGTTTGAAAACACTTGGAAATTCGCGATTATTTGCGGAGCGATATGAAGCACAGCGTCTCCGGTTCTATGCAGGACTGGACTTTCTCTTCGACTATACTCCCTCATACTATTTCAACCAATGATCTGTCACCTTTTTTAAAAATTTCACAAATACTGTCAAAATGACAGCGGCACAATTTGCAAATCATTCCTTGGGTTTTTTTGACAATATCCAATATCCCAAGAGGGGACTGCAGAACACCTGGCCAATCGAGTAACAGAATGAAATGTTTTTAAAATGTTAGTACTCACAGCAGACATAAGAGAAATTATTGACTGCCTGGGCAGAAGTGGTGCATGAGTTGTTTATGGACTTTTTTCGGCAGAAGCAACCACATCGTTGTAGCAACAGACTGGTGATAGTTCCAACATGAATTAACTTTCGAGTGGTCCAGCGGTCTAAGGTGAGGATTCATGCATGAAAGGGAGCATGGGTGAGCGTGAGTTCAAACCCCAGCACGGCAGCTTTTTGAATAGAAAAATAATTTGTTTGAGGCGAATATTCGTCCCAAAACGAATCATTTTCTATGTCTGGGAGCTGGCTGCAGAAAATCGGATCGGTCGAGTAACACCATAAAATGTTTTCACAAGCTGTCATTAAATTTCATATAGGTATGTTTAGTTCAAATCTTGCGAGTGAATTTTGACCTACTTCTAGTTGTCCGATTAACGTAAATTTTGGCGAGTGTTTATTATTCCGCTGAAAATGTATAACGGATTTTTTGTCAAAGAAGAAACGAAATGGCGGCTCCAATATGGCGAACGAGTTTCCTGATTATGATTCGATTTTATTCAAAATTAGTATGTGGTGGCTTTTGGGGCTGGATATCATGATTTATTTGTCAGAATTCATGAATTTAAAATGGCGGCTCCAATATGGCGATGAGTGTACTATTCCAATAGAAATGGGTATGTGGGGGTTTTTGGGATCGAAGATTATTATTTTTTGGGTCAGAATCTACGAATTCAAGATGGCGGCTCTAAGTTGGCAACGACTTTTGTTTTATAATCCAATTTCATTCAAAATTGGTTTGGGGGGGTTTTTGGAATCGGACATCAAGATTCCTTAGTCGAAATTCATTAATTCAAGATGGCGGCTCCAAGAAGACGACGTGTTTTGTTATCATGGTCGGATTTCATTAAAAATTGTTATGTGGATTTTTTGGGGTCATAGAATATCAACTTTTCTCAGAATTCAATAGAATGACGGATTTCTATGAATGACTAAGAAGAATTGAATGAAAATGATTAGGAAAAAAATTAAGACAAGCTTTCATACAAATGCCCCAAAAAGGAAAAATAATTTCTTTATTTGTTTGACCACGGTTATTCTGTAAGTAATAGATTCAGAAGCTTGTCATGCAAGAATACCTATTTTATATTCGCGGCAAGCTTTTGAATCTGTTACTCATATAACCAAGGTCAAACAATTGAAGAAATTGTTTTTTTTTTGTATGAAAGCTGGTCTTAATTTTCTTTCAATTATTTTTATTCAATTCTCTTGAGTCGATCATGAAATACATCTTTTTGAATTCTGACAAAAACTGATAATCTACGACACAAAAAACCCACATACCACTTGCGAATGGAATCGGGCCATCATAAAACACATCGCCTTCCTGAAGCCGCAATCTCGAATTCATGAATTTCGACTAAGGAATCATGATGTCCGACTCCAAAAGCTTCCACAAACCAATTTTGAATAAAATCGGATCACTATCACAAAAGTCGTCGCCATATTGACGATCTTGAATTCATGAATTCTAGCAAAAAAATCATTATATCCGATCCCAAAAATCCCCACTTACTAATTTTGAATAGAATCGAACTGTTATCACAAAACTCGTCCGCCATATTGGATATTTTTCTGGCAGAAATTCCATAATGCATTGTCATCGGAATTATGAACACCTGCTAAATTTCACGTTATTCCGGCAACTAGAAGTAGGTTAAAATTCACAAGATTTTAACTCAACACATACATATTATGTGAAATTGAATAAATGCTTGTGAAAACATTCCATTTCGATTGGCCAGCTCTGAGACATGAATTGTTTTGGGACAAATGTTCGCCCCAACCAAATCATTCTTCAATCTGGAAAAAAAGCTTCCCACGCTCTCTTTTGTGAACTTTCACCTTACACCACTATCACCAATCTGTTGCTACAATGACATGGTTGCTTTTTCCGAAAAAAGGCCATACAAAACGTATGCACCACTTTTGCCCAGGCATTCAATGATTTTTTTTATGTTTGCTGTGAGTACTAACATTTCGAAAACATTTCATTTTGTTATTGGACTGGCTAGGTTTTCTGCAGCCCGCTCTTAGCCTATATAAACATACTCCCGTAATAGATTTTCGTGGTTCAGACAAAAGAACTCTAGACATATGTTTGTCATCTGACGTTAAATTTTTCAAAGTGTCAAAATGAGTTGCTTTGGAATAAGTTCATTTGAACAAATCCAGACTAATATTTAGAATATAACACTCAAAAATACAGTTACTTCCAAAAACTCAATTTGGAGACAATTTGAGAAGTTCTGCAGTGAAAGAAATTATGAATTACGCGCTGATACACAAGTGAGCACTCTATCCAAAATTCTGACGGACTACGCATATAACATGAATAAATCTAATGGAGAGGACTATAAAGGAAGTTGCATAAAAATATATGGAATACAACAGCAGTGATTTTGCAGCAATATTATTTTGAAAATTTCAATATCATGTTCAATCCTTTGTCGCACATTATTTTCAAGGATGCGCGGAATACTAAAATCGCGAAGCGCAAGCAATTACAGAGAGTGCCCGACAAAGAGAGAAGTGAGTTTAATGCATTTACGAAAAATGAAGTGAATGGGATGGCAGTTGCAAAGGATGAAGATAATCCTGAAGGATTATAAAAAAATTGTACCATATAATGGCATATGAATTAGCCTGGAGAGATAGCGAGGGTGTCCAGTGCAAAAAGCAATACTTTCAAAACGAATATACGAACGACGGTATACCAACTGGAAAAATCGAGTACAACCCAATATTTCCCAAAACAAGTCAAGAGGGAGAAAGAAGACTCACTGATAGCAAGTGGCTCGTTACAAGTACAGATGCTCCAGATATTTGTCCAGTGCGATTACTGAAAAAACTGTTTGAAAAGCGCCCAGCGCTCGTAACGACAAATCGACTATTTCTGAGAGTCAATATGGCATGGGCTAGTCCAAAATCAGTTGGGTGGTATCAGAGTGTTCTCATTGGAAGAAATTTAATATCAAAATGGAGAACCGTATCTTCGCAAAAAATTGTTACCGATATAAAAACCAAAAGAATCACCAATCATTCTCATCGATCTGTAGCGATATCTAATCTAGCAGAATGTGGCACTGGAGAGCACTCAATAATAAAGATTTCCGGACACTCAAGCGTGAATTCCATTTCACCCCAGCTACAGCTGAATAGTGAGCATCACAAGAGCCTCATGAATAATGTTAGAAAGAGTCCTTCTGGATCTGGAGCAACTAAGGATTTTTCCTCTAGAAGCTCCCTGTCCATAACTGCGGAAGAGATGCCCACCAGTCTTGTTTCTCAACCACCGGCAACTAATCCTAGTCATTCTGTTATTTACCAGAATTGTACTTTTCATTATACAAATTTCTATTTCAATCCTAATACGTAATTGGAAGCAATAAAAAACATTATTTCTGATGTCAGTTTAGCTTATTTGAGGAATAGTCTAATCAAATATATTATTATTCAGGAAAAATTTGATCTAAAGATTGTTGCTTATAAGTAAATTCCCTCTACAAATTGAATGACAAAATCTCTCGACTTCGGATCAAGATTTTGATCATGAAATTTGCCTCGGGATCTTACTCAAGCAACAATCTTTCGATCAAATTTTTTTCCGGCAAAATAATATTCCCTTGATATATTGTAACTGAGAAATGCGTAGATGATGAATTATCTGCGAAAAACCGACTAAGAACAATATTTTTCATTGTCAACTTGCTCTAGCTCTTCGCCTGTTGGTCCTACATCCAGAAACTATTCATAAAGTTCATAGATTTTGTCTACTTTAACTTTGTATGAAAATGTATTTCTAACTGAGTGCATAGTTTCGGAGTTACGGCAAAAAACTGTATATGGTTCGAAAATCTTGCGAATTTCTCGGCTTCAGCAAATTTTGTTAGCAAACTTCAAATTTGAATTCAGCACTCCAAAATTCAAAGGGAACCACAGAAAAACCGACCAATTGAATTTTTGCCACGTGTAACCACCATTTGTTTGGACGACTTCTGTACCGGTTCAATTCCTCATATCCATTGGCGAATGGGAGTGGGCAGTTGAAAATCGGTGGAAACAGTTATTTCGTCATATCATTGTAATAGTTAAATAAATTGTTAGTATGGTTTAGTGAACTGAATCACTATAAGTATCTGGCTATGGCCTTTCAAGTATATTGGATGAGTAGAAGTGGTTCAAATCATAATTGCAAGATTATCGAAATGTTAGTTGAAACTGAAAATAAAAAACTTGTAAAGTGCCTGTCACAATCACTTTGAAAATGGGTGATATAATGGCGAAATAGTGAATATATTTGAAATTTCAATTTATTCAATATATTCTGTGGGATGTCTACAAAATTTTGTTTTCAGCCATTATTAAATTAGTCCAACAAAAAAAACATAAATACTTTATTGAACGCCAATCATCCAACAATTGCATCCTTACCAATTCCGTCATCATTTTTATAATCCCTCGAGTTGAAACCACTCAAAAAACAATTTGTGATGAATATCAAATAACCTTAATTCTGGAATACATGGAAAAATCCATTATTTTCCATATATATTCTCAAATATGCATCTGAATAGAGAATTATCGAATCAATATTGTATAATCTCTGATAGCCTGGCAAAATACAACAATCTGATGTAGGTACGTGGACCGTTTTTGAATAATTGAAAACAACTGAAAGCATTTCTGTGTACATATTCGCCAAAAACTCCTACAGCTCCAATTAAGTATTCTGAGCAATGGCACATGACATTTTCCATTTAAAATGTGCCAAATTCAGAATCTCTGTTACATGGACCACTCTTTTCAAATATCGATGATTTTAATGCTCATAAAAAGAGAGAGCAACTGGGTATGGATATGAGAATGGACTTCGACATTGGCAAATTTCTTACATCGAGATCAGAATGGGGTTGATGAACACAAACACAACATCGTTACTCTCGTATTGGAAAAAATAATCAGTAGATGATACCCAAGCGTGTTCGTGTTGACATCAATGATCTGTACGTTGGATGGTTGACAAGTGCGTTTCGTCATGAGAAAAATGATGGGTTCTGATTGAGGGGATGCTCAATTTTCATATGAAAATCCTTTTGTTGGTTGGACTACCCTAGTAACACGCCAGATTTTAGACAGTTTTGGGGTGTAGTTGGGGTAAATATCCGATAAGTGGGCCCTCACGATATGTCGTTTGCTGTACTATGTATTTTTGCCTCATGGACACGAATCCAAGTCTGAAAACGAATACTTCCGGGAACAAGACGTGTCTTGGTATGGTCTACAGGAAAACAAACTCAATCAATGGATCGCAAGCCAATAAACATCACGGAGTAATAATCACTTATAATCTCCCTAGCAGCAGAATTAAAACCGATAATTTTTTTCAAGGTCACGAAAAAAAAATAAACCTTCTTGCTAAATGATAATTGAGCTCCTGAACTGATAATTTTATGTTTTTGTTGATAGATTAAACAAACAATTATCGAAGATCATTATCTATGAAAGAAGTCATCAAAACGCAGCCGTGCATCTCGCTGCCACCATTTTACGCTTCACCTAATTCAATTGCTAGTTTGTTTGGCGCCGACTCAAAATCAGTTACTTACATTAGTTCAGGAGCTCAATTATCATTCAGACTAAGAAGATTTATTTTATTTCTTGCTTTTCAGTTGATTTTTTCGTCGGTTTAATTTTTTGTTAAAAAGTTTTTATTTTTTACTTTTCTGTTCCGTATTTTGTCGGTTTGATTTTTTGTTAAAAAGTTTTTATTTTTCAATATTTTGTGGCTGAAATCTACCAATTACTACTTACTTGTTTTTTATTACTTCCAGAATACTGACTTACCCACCATACTTCAACTATTACCAGTTGAATAATATGATTATATACTTTTACTATTTGTTGTAATATAAATTATTTTCGTTGTTCTGGTTAGTTTATTTCATTACTTTGTATATAATTCCATCCTTCCATAAAATATACTGATTTTGACGGATGTGGAACAAGAATAATGTCACTAGCGATCTGTCATTGTCAACTACGTATGTGTGTGCCAATGTTCACTAGTGGAAAATCAATTATCCCCTATTTTTCTACCCGTAAGGGTGGCTAATTCCTTTCGAAATCCAGAAATAAGGTATACCCTATCTATTAAAAAAAGAATCATCCAAATCGAAGAATCCAGTACAAAGTTATGCCTGATAGAATCGGTTAGCGGACCAGAATTCAGAGGGTGAGTGATCAATATCCTTCATTTTGCCATCCTTAGGGGTGGATTTCATATTTTAAATTCAAATGGGACCAAATTCGAAGTACACCCTATCCACTGAGGAAATAATTATCGGAATCGGACGCCTCAGTAAAAAGTTATGCGTGATCATACATAAAAAAATATGAGGGAAAAAAAATATACGGGTCGAATAGAGAACCTCCTCCTTTTTGGTTTCGTCGGTTAAAAATTATCCCGAGTCGAAGACGAGGGAAATTTTCTATCGGATCGGATCGGAAAAAAATTATCGGGAATTAATTCTGCTGCGTGGGAGATTCGGTAAGAAAATTTCATGAATTGGAGTTGCTTTTAATATTATGAGAAGATGAACCCTACGACCTATTCAGCGTAGATGTCAAATTTTTTATGGGTAAAATTTGACACTTAGGTATACCATCACGACTCAATCTCAATTCAAATCTCAAGTCATTTTGAAGTGACAGGTGAGACAGACCAGCAAGTAACAATCAGTTTTTTAGTCGTACCCGTGATATTTATTTTGTTACAATGATATTCTGTAAACGATGATTCGTTTTGGTAATGAATCAGCAAGTTCGATTGCTAAAGAAATTGAGCAGTTAGTACCTAATAATACAAGAAGATCAAAAGTTAGTGCATGGAAACAGTTTATGCAATTCTGTGTTGAAAAATGTTATAAGGTGAGCGATCCTTCAACATCCATACCAAATTTAGCATCAATATTGAAAGATTGGGCTTTCAACATGAAAAAACAAAATTCTGAAGATTACAAATGAAACTTTATTAAACTAATGTGGAATTCCACAGCGGAACAGCTTCAAGAATATTATTTTACCACATATAAAATTGAGGTTGATCTGTTTAAAGATATAGAGTATGTGGAAGCTAGAGCAGCAAGGGATGCAAAACGTCGTTAATTGCAGATGGATGTTTCCAAACGAAAGAAAAGTTCTTTAGCATTATCGACTGCTGATTATAATGGAATGGTGCATTCATGGGATGAAGATATACCTGACGGTCTTCAAAAAAAGTTTTTTTTATTGTTGCTCATGAGCTCGCATGGAGAGGCGGTGAAGGAGTAAACTGCTGCATTCAATACTTCATTGAAGAAATGGATAGAGGATACTCTACTGGCCGGATTGAATATAACCCTGTTTTTCCAAAAACCACTCAAGGAGGGTCTGAAAAACTTGCAGATACCAAGTTCCTCATGAAAAATGTTGCTAATCCTGAAATGTTTCCCGTAAGATTATTCAAGAATAGATGGGAAAACGTAGTATGTGTTCAATAACAACAGACCGTCTCTTAACACCAAATTTAAAATGGAAGGTGTCCAACAAATGGTACAATGATTCTCCAGTAGGCAAAAACACAATCTCTACATGGTTCAGTCAGCAGCAAAGATTGGGATCGATACTTGAATAATAAAAGTGACAAATCATTCAGCCAGAGCCACAGCAGTCACTAGCCTAGCACAGTTTGGAGTTGAAGAACAACAACTCATTAAAATAACAGGCCATTCCAGTAGTCAATCTATGGAGCCTCATCTACAAATGAATATTTCTCACCACAAAAAGATTATTGAGTCTATGAGGCAAATTCAGGCAAGTGAAACTACAACGCCTGCCTTTGTGGAGCAATCAAATAATGCCAGTATTTCCGACACTTCTTCCAGAGTTGTCTACAACAACTGTGTGTCTAATATCAATACAAAAAATTAGTTATAATTTCAGTTTTACGTTAAATCACTCTAATAAATAGTGTTATGCTAAATGGGCAATAAAAAGTTAATCTATTATGAATGTTTCAGCTTTCCTTGCCTGCTTTATTTCTGAAATATACATTGTTGGACATAATATATAATTTTTTCGTATTGTAATTTCTTTGCTGAAATACTACAAAAACATATTTCCGGCGGCTTCAGTTGATTGTGACTAATTAGAGTTCTAGAAATGAAGTTCATTTTAGCCGTTAGTAACTCGTTTTTATTACTAAAATGTGAGAAACATTAAATAACAAATTTGTTATCTGAAATCCAATGACTTTATAGTTTTAAATTCAAATAAAACTTTAAAAAACATATTTCCGATGAGTTCAGTTCAATATGACGCACTGTATTATTACAATAGAAGTTGATTTTACTTGTCAGTAACTAGGGTTTATTACAAAAATTTCAGGAACATTAATTCGTTTTCAACCATAACATCTGATATTACATGTCTACATAGTTTTAAATGAAACTTAGAAAAACATATGTCCCATGAGTTCAGTTGAATATGACGCACTATATTTTTACAATAGAAGTTGATTTTACTTGTTAGTAACTGAGGTTTATTACTAAAATTTCAGGAACATTTAGAACAATAATTCGTTTTCAACCATAACATCTGAAATTATGTCTACATAGTTTCAACTAAAGCTTAAAAGAAATTATTTCCGATGATTTTAGAAAAATATAACATATTGTATTTTCACAAGAGAATTTTACTTCGACGTTTAATAACACTTTTTTGTTACTAAAATGTGACGGACATTAAAAAATATAATTAATTGTACAAATGAGGAGAAATTGATAATACGTTTTTATTTGGATATTATATAATATAAACGAGTAAATAGTTGGCTCTGAGTAACATTTGTTAACGTTTGACATTTGGCAGTTATTGTCTCGGTGATTTGGCATTCAATATTAATAAGTATTGCCAAATCAATGTAAAATTTTAATAAATAATAAACAACTTCAAAACAAATATCTACAGTGAACTGTAAAAGTTATAAATTATGTACTATGTGCCAGAAGATAAGTGACGTAAGCCAAAACCACAGAGACTTGAAATTATTACCATTATTATTGGACCAGTTTATGGACGAAAATATTCTTGAATATAGGAAATTATTTTACAAAGTTGATATGGAATTGAAACCAATTTTAAAAAGCCACAAGATGTCCAAAGTCCAAGGGAATAAACGAGTGTCAAAATATTACATATATTTGTTGAAATACAGACAATTTTTAATGATTGAATCACCAATTTCATAATATTTTAAATCTTTTCAAAAAATTTTATGTGTCTCTTTCAGTCCGGTGTTCGATATGTAAAGCAAATTGGTGAATATGTGAAAATGTATTTTGAGTGACTTTTGTCAATAGATATCAGGCGCTTCATTTTTGACACAAAAATTATCACTTATTAATTCCATTAAGTTAATAGGAACGTAAAAAATTATCGCGATAATCTCCCGTTGCTATAAGCAACGTAAACAAAAAGGAGCCTTCTAGTTGGTTGAAAATAAATTTATGAAATTTTCGACGATATTTCGCTAGCGGTAATTCTTTTCGTTTTTACCGAATTCTTTCGATAACTATTGGTGCTGCTTGATTTCAAATAACAATTTCATCAGTTTATTTATCCCGTTTTCTATTGCAAAAAAAGTGATTCTCATTGATCTGCGGAGAAAAATGGCATTTGTCGTCAAAACAACACAAGTTCAATTCACACACACACATCGAGAATGGGATCAACTAAACGCAACTATTGCATCTACCAACGCTTGACTTTTGACTAACAATATGTGTGTGTGGTGAGCTTTCTTCATATGAAAAGAGGTGATAGATACGCCAAAAATACGTGATTGAAGATGTGTGTGGTATTTTGTTTGAGAGAAGAGTAAATGTTGAGTGTTTTCAGTGGTCGAAAAAGGGACTTTGAAGGGTGATATCTCCGAAAGTAAATACGAACGCGGATTAAAATGCAGAAATTTCACCAAATGCCTTATCTCAGTTCATTTATTGAGTCCTCTCATCGGATAATTATCGAAGTTGATTCCAAGTAGATTATTCAATTCCTTGAGTAAGAAAAACAACTCCATCCTTCCTTTTCCCTCCAGAATGATCGTCAAAGTTGAAAAACCTTGGCTAACATCAATAACGGTGGTCCAGCAAACATTTGTAATAATTACAAAACTGGAGTTTGATTTGGGGAAGGTTGCACAAAACTATGATATTTCCCAAATACCATGTATAAATTCGATGTAGTTTATTCGAAATCATAAATCAATTAATACTCAAAGTATGCACACCAGATGTCCATTGGTTATAGTTCACCTCTTTTGGGTGTTGGATGAGCAACGAATCGGGTAAAATATTCGATAATATATAATATACCAATTTATTGTTGTTTCAAGCTAGCACTCAGATAATATTTGAGGAAGCAAGCTACTCAGCAACGTTGGTGGATAATATGAGTGGTGATGATACGCAATAAATACTTAAATTTGCACACCAAATGTCCAGTTACAGTTTACTTCTTTCGGATGTTCTTCCAGTGAAACTGGTGAGCAATGAATTGAGTAAACTGTATGATAATAGAGCAAGAGCCCACGACGGCCAGACCTTCGTTATTTTATAAAAGCTGAAAATTATTCTGTGCATGTCTCCTATACAGGTAAGAACGACCAGCGACTATAGAGTTTGGGTTGTGGTTACTTGGGCAGGTGGTAAAGGTGTATAAAATAGTACCTAAAATTTGTTAAAGTATAAAGCTCAATTTTTTTATATTATCTTTGGGATAACTTTAGAAATCTCGTCATCCACTGCCGGACACTTATGACGGTTGCTACCCCCTGCCAGACACCCCTCAACTTTAATAATCAATATTTAGAAAGAATGTCTCTACCGATGGCGATGCGGATTTTCCAGATGAAATATTTATTAGTTGGTCTTTCGGCACTTCTGAACTGAAGGGATCAATGAATCGATCAAAGGTAGCGATAAATTGTCTCAATTGTTTGGTATTTTTCCGGATATTATGAAGATTTAAGTCTGTTGAAACATCTTGATGGGATTGCAGTCCTAGTTCTAGATGAACTTGACCTAATATTGTAGACCTTACATCATGATTACGAGCCCACCGTTCACGTGCCGGAATTGAATTGGTGAAGTGTATAACACCTGTGAGCCTTCTAGCAGCGTCTGCATTTATAGGTTGCTCTAATACCAGGTCAATCGGTTGTCTAGAAAATGGTTTGGTGGTCCGTTTGATACCAAAGCAACCTTGTTTAAATCCTACCTATAAGTCAGGATGAGTTTCTGCAACTTTCAGCAAATCATCATAATATTTTACGGTCCGTCGTGCATAATTTTGTTGGTTGCATATAAAAAATATATTTGTAATTTTAGGCAATGTTGATATAAAAAGCTCGAAATCCCCCGTACGAATGTTCCGTGACAAGTTCAAGTAATGATGTATGAGACTGATGTAAATTAAGTAAAATTGTGAAGTTTTACCATGCTCACCATTGAGACATTGTTGCTTGAAAATATTGTAATTATTCATCAATTCTTTCAGTTCATTATTTCCAATGTTAAATGACGATATTTCACAGAGAGAGAAAGGACGATGTTTGTATTTGTTTCTTTGTCCACCTCGAAAGCTTAAACGTTATTTTTTATCCGATTTGTTAACCTGTGCCATTTTACCTCTAATAAAAGTCTTTTTCACTTGTGTATTCCAATTGAGAGTGCAAATGAAGGTTTTTTCTTGTTCAATTGTGGTCAATAATGGTTCTAAACTGTGTGGCCTATGGATGTTATGTGGTACACGATGCAAAGAGCAAGATTTCTTTTTAAAATCTTAAATTATAAAATCAAAGAAAAGTAGTCACGCTATGGCAGTATATACTTTTTTTTTCCTGTTGATTGAGGTTGGGAGAAGGCTGAGAAAAAAGTAAACTTTGAGATAATGTTCTAAATTTTCATTGTTTCCTTTACTCATTACCAATGATGTTATATATTAAGTTTTCAAAATGATCCTTTTTTGAAATAAATAAGACTGAATAACCCTAGGTGCAAGTTTTATTTTCTAATTTAACCCTACAGTAATGCAAACATTTGACATTTTTATTCTTATTATCACAGCCTTTTTTATATATTAAAATAAAACCTTTTTTTAATTACTTTGCCAAAAAAACCTATTTCAACTAGGCGCGGCACATTTTCTGTATTTGCCCCAACGAGTAAGAGAGAGATAGCGATACTAATCCACTGCGGGTTGCATAATTCAGCTATTTGCCTCAGGCCCTTGCCATTGCGCGTCCTTTCCAGTTACGTAGTATTGAGTTCCATGGTCTGGCAAGATGTAAAAACCATTGAAACTTTCCGGCTTTCGAAGTAACAATTTTTTATAGGTCGCCAAGTAACATATATTGAATTTAGCTTTTATACTATAACGAAAGTATAATTATGATTTATTAAAGTTTAGGGGTGTCTGGCAGGGGGTAGCAACTGTCATAAGTGTCTGGCAATGGATGATGAGATTTCTAAAGTTATCCCGAAGAAAATATAAAAAAATTGAGCTATATACTTTAACAAATTTTAGGTACTATTTTATACACTTTACTACTTGTTACCTGCCCAACTAACCACAACCCAAACTCTATAGTCGCTGGTCGTTCTTACCTGTATGGGGGACATGCACATACAAACTTTCAGCTTTTATAAAATAACGAAGGTCTGGCTGTCGTGGGCTCTTGGGCTATAATATATGATATATTAATCTATTTTTGTTTCGAAATAGCACGTCGATTATATTTGAGGCAGCAACGTTGGAGGATAATATGAGTGGTGATGATACCTGAGCAAGCAAAAATGGTATAGGTAACCACTAGATGCTTAGTATCATTTAATGAGACAGCAACTGAGTAGAGTATCTTCAATATACCGAAAAGATGAAAACAGAATAGGAATAATATCAACACCACACCAACCGCAGAAGCCTGACAAAAAAAAGGAAGCGCAAAAAAATCATAACCTCTATGGGAATAAGCTACGCAGTAATAAAGATTGCAATTTTATCTGGGGCATTTCCTAAAACTACCCTAAATGCGAGCGAATAAACCCAGGTAGGGAAGGCATTAATGGGGAAAATGTTTCCCGGGTGAGTGCATGAGATCCGATTTGGGGTTATTTAGCCTCATTCTAGTCGACTGTGAAACACACATCTGAAGATCGCAAATCTGAAAAGCTGAAAAGGAGGCGACATTCCAGAAGCGCATACGGTCAAAGTCATCTTCCCCAAGAAGCCAGGGACTGACGGCCAAATATCTCCTAGCTTTGAGAGAAGCTCAAAATGAAGGACCACGAGCTGCCCAATCCTTCTGCCTGGTTTCATGCCAGACTACCAGGCAGACTTTATCACTTTGGAAATATATAAGTGCATGGTCTCAGGGAAAACGAGAAAAAAGAAGAGGAACCAACCCCCAGCACCTCCATTAGAACAAGTAGCCTTCACATCACAGATCTCTTTGCCGGAGAATCATCATCCAAGGGAACAGACATGGTGGTCGAGAAAGATGAAGAAGGAGGAGAAGGACAGCATCCTCACTGGTTGCGACGTCAACCACACAGATTAAATAAAAACAGCAGCATGGAATTATATGGAAGGAAATCATCAGGGAAGAATTAAGTCTAGGGCATGCTCCAGGACGCTATGCTGAAGAAGTTCAGCTTTGTGGAAGAATTTACTTTACTACAGAAGTAAATGGGACCAAAACATCATTTCGAAGCTGAACAGGATTTGGTATAGAAATGGCCTTATAATATCAGTGAAAACTGTATTGAGAGTATGTGGGCCTAGAATCAAATACTACGAAAGTCTAGGAAAATCCACAAACATTTTTCGGGCGGAAATACACGCTGTCGAGAAAAGCGTTCAGTTCAACATCGGAAGGAACTACCGAAGATCATTATCTTAACGAGGAGACTATAGCTCCACATCTTGAAGAGTGCGGATATAAAAATCATTTGATTTTACACGACACAAGTATCGACGAATTGTTGGAAGTATTAGAAGGAATTAAAACAGAAAAGCAACTGGCCTTGATGGAATCTCCATGAAAAAATTCGATAATCTTCCAAGAGTTGCTCTCGATACTTTAGTTTCACTGATAAATATGACGTTCCGCGACGGTATATTTCCATCTTTTTTTAAAGTGGCAATAGTAATACAACTACACAAGGGCGGTAACCTGATGATCCCTCAAACTTCAGGCCAATCTCCCTCATTCCAACCCTTGCAAAAACTATTGAGAAACTTGCCAAAAAAAGACTCATTGAGTTCCTTAACACTCATAAAATCATCAACACAAATGAATTTAGTTTCCAAAATAGAAAGAACACACACGATCCAATTTTTTCCTTTTTTCATGAGCTTTACTCAGACATAAATAGCAGAGATACTGCCGCTGCGGTGTTCTGTGACTTAACAAAAGCTTTTGACTGCGTAAATCACGAAATACTCTTGCAAAATCTTCACCACTACGGGTGCAGAGGAGTAACTCTTAAGTGGTTTGAGTCGTACCTCACAGAACGTAGGCAAGCAGTAAAGACCAACGAACACTCAAGAACCAACGAAATAGAATCAGGAGTGCCGCAGGGATCGGTTCTAGGACCAACATTGTTTTTGCTATACATTAACGATCTTTCAAATCTCAACATATCCGGTAGACCAACATTATTTGCCGATAATACCACAATTTTGTGGAAGAGCAAGACAGTTGAATGTCTTAGTAAGAAAATATGTTGCGATTTAAAAATGGTTGAATCTTGGTGTGATTAAAACCTCTTAGCATTTAATATCTCAAAACCGAATATTATCTCATTCAAGAGGTGAACTTAGAAAACGATATCATGGAAAATAAGGATTGTTGCAGATTTCTGGGTTTGAATATTGACAAAAGACTGAAGTTTGATATACATATAAAACAAGTGATAAGAAAAATTCATTCCGGTTGATATGCAATCAGAGTAATTACTAGGGAGCTTGGAGTATCTACTGCCAAAACAACATTTGAGGTATGGCATTCCTTTTTGTAGCCTAAATTTGCTGGACTCAGTCCTCAAAATTCAGAAAAGGGCTATCAGATTTATGGGTGAAATTGGTCCACGCGATTCATGCAGACAACTTTTCATTGATATGAAGATACAGACTGTTGCAGCTCTTCATATCTCAGAAACTGTGTGTCTTATAAGAAAACATATACTGAAATTCGAAGTCGTTTCTCTCTAGGAATAATTTAAAACTACCCCTACCTTCATCTTCCCAAATCAAGGATTCGATTATTTATAATGGAGTTAAGATGTATAATCATTTGCCAGACGAAATCAGAGACTCTAATGTAGATATTGTGACCTTTAGGAAAAACATAAAAAATCTAGTGTAGTGTAGACCGTACTATGTCTTACAAGAATATTTCGACGAAAATCTGATAATAGTTTGACCATATTTTGAAAATGTATACTGATGTAAATTTATCTGTATTGTATATCTATTTGTTTTTAATTCTGTTGTATTTACCTATTGGCTTTTATATACTTGCGGCATGATTTTTTCTTTTTTAAACCTGTCATCGTATGACCGGAGACACTGTGTTTCGTAAAATATGTTGTTTTATACCTGTATTTAAAGCTTTGTCAACAAGATTAACATCCTTGGACAATATAAATATTATTATTATATAATCAAACAGACATCAATGAGATCAAACATGGTCTAGAAAAACCAAACAAACTAAGAAGGCCAAATGAGGTCAACCTCCTGTAGATACTGGAGCACACTAGACTAGTGGTTGATGGAATAGCGGATAAACTCGTGAAAAGAGGACTAAAATACTATTCTTGGCACCCTTAAAAATGAAGTGCATCATGAAAGATCAAAATACTACTAGAATATACGAGGAAAAACATCCGAATATCAACAGGAATTCTAACAGGACACTGCCAACTGAAATAACACCTGAAGAAACTGGATATCCATCCATATTCTCTCAGTCTATAAATAGATGAGCAACTCCATGTCACTAGAGCTGGTAGCTCAAGTGAAAAAAGTGGAAAACTCACCCAACTTGAAGCCATCTTATATTTTAAACTTCCTAAGGGGAATAGCATGTACTCAAAACTACTTCGGAACCTAAACGTGGGGCTTTTAACACTCAGTACTGCGACGAATGTATGCCAAATCTGTACTTCCTGATAGAAAACAACACCACGTACAGAAACAACATTTCGTTAATTACATCCAGTGCTTTTGTCAAAATAATATTATTCAAATCTCCCTTTTCCAATAGTTTCGGATCATCTGTTAAACTAATGTAGGAAATATTTTCATTGTTTTGGTTGATTATTTATTCATATTATAATGAGGGTTACCCTCATATCAATATTACCAATCTGAAGGACCACCCATTCGATACGTTTTCTCTTTGGATCTGTAAAGAGAAATCTAACGTGTTATCAAAATTATTCGTTTGTTATTGCGCAATATATTCCTAGATAATATTCCGAATCAATTTGTATCATATTACTCGACTTCATTCCGATCTCTATATCACTCATTAAAAAAACTACAACTTTTGAAGATATAGGTTTGAAATATAATGAATCCAAAGGTCATTGCTTCCCCATCTAGGGACGACTAGAATAAACGTGCAATACGTCGACTACTGGGAAACAAAGGACACTTCCAATCAATGCAAGTTCTACACCAGCAACAAATTATTGATAGGGTTCACTTTCAGATGTCAGCTCTGATAATATCAGCCTTTGTATATAGGGTTAGTCTATATACAATGTATCTGCATGTATAAAAGATATATATTTTTTAGTGAAGGTGTTGGCATAAATATATTGCCGCTGTGTTGCCTGCTCACTCCGACCAACATGTTCTGGAAAAATATGTACTTCGTAGATATCAGTATTTTCATTGAAAAGGGTACTCTCTTGATAAACCAATATATCCAAAGATATAGAAAACATCGATGAAAAACCTATGGAAAAATAGGGAATATTTATCGTTCACCATTTGAATTTTTACCCGTTAACCGATTCTACCACTCAATAAATTTGTACTAGGTTATCCGATTCAGATCATTCCTATTTTATTGGATAGGGTCTACTTCATAGTTGATCATATTTGAATGTGGAAAGGAATAATTCCTCCCCTAAGGGTAGAAAAATAGGGAATGCTTGATTTTTCATCTGTGAACCGATTATGTTGAAACTTGGCACACATATGTAGTTCTGATGATACTTAAACATAATGGATACCAGAAGTCAATTGAGTAGGTTGTTATTAGTAAATTTTAACCCCAAAAAAAAAAAAAAACTTTTAAACAAAAAATTTAACCGACCAAAAAAAAAAGAAAAGCAAAAAAGTAAATGAACGTTCTTAGTTTTAATAATAACTGAGCTCCTAAACTAATGTGAGTAACTGATTTTGAGGCGGGGCCAAACAAACAATCAACGAAGATCATTAAATTTCTAAAATAAAATTATCAAAACCAGTTATACAGTATGGTACCTCAATACTAAACCCTGCTACTCGTTGAATTCAGAGATCTACCAGGGTAGTAGCACAAACAAAAATGATTCTCATAAGTCTCAATAAGGAACTTACGCAGCTCCCTTAGTAAAAATGCCACATCAGACTCATCCTCACAATAGCTATTTTGTTAATCTTTCCACTAGGTTTTCGTCACTTCTTCATCTTGTAAAACGAGGTTATGGAGCAACAATGACGATGTGGAAGAACCTATTGCGAAGGGGAGGACACAAAACCAAAATTTGTGCTGAAAATGGAGTTAGGATTGCACGGTGGAAGGATAATGGTGTGGTACCTGTAGCATCCTCTATCCATGACATCTATCCACCCAGTCATGTGTAAACATATTCACAATCAGAAGAATAAAAGAGATTGGAATTCGTAGACCATACTTAGTTACCGAATAAGACATATGGGGAGAATAGATAATATGGATCAAGATATAGCTCAATATCGAATCTCCATAAGAGCAAAAAAGTTGTACTGGTTCCCTTCTACGTGGATTATTGGATTATATATAAACAAACAGGGAGTAAACTTACGAGAATTAGTACTTGCCTATCCAACTCAATACAAAAATCCACCAAGAGATCCCGGACAAACATCTTTATTTTGAAACAGTACTTCTGGAAATAGAGTATATCGGATGATGTGTGGCATGATAGTACGAATTGAGGGGGTGAGAAGCCAAAAGGTACAATTGACAATCGCATCATTTTATGAGAACGCAATTAAAAGTTCAATCATTTTGATAAATTCAATGGAACTCTCAATTTCCTATTATGCTTTTGTCGCACATAAATCTCAACACATTTGAAACATTCACTTAACACAATTAAAACATTCACGGGAAACAGACTCCTTCGATAGGCCCTTCTGGCCCGATTTCGATTTCGAATAAGATTTTTTATTCTTCGAAGAAATTCATCCTGATATCTAGGAGCCGGTTCCCTTCGCGAGGAATCCCTGAGAGCATTTTTTATGGTGAGCACGTAACGCGCTACGGCCTCGTCCAACTCAAGTGGAGAATCTATTCTCTCAGGAGCACAGTAACCTGTCTCTATAAGCAAACGGAAGCTCTCCCAGTCCACCTTGGTGCACATACGATCTATCTGGGGCGGTGGATCACCCCCTAGAGTTAGAATCACCGGGTTGTGATCAGAGCCCAACTCGGAGAGAGTACGAATGACCCAATTCCAGGTGATGTTTCTGGCCAAAGCAATGTCAAGCACATCGGGCCTGAGATGACCGAAATGCGTCGGCTCATCCGGAGCCAACACCTGGTATTCATTCCTGTTAAAATGTTGCCACAGTCGCCTACCTTTCTGATCGGTGACACGACTCCATTGTGTGTGCTTAGCGTTCAGATCACCCATGACCAAAACAGGTTGATCTGTTTCCATCAAGAGTGTATCGAGCGCTTCAGGAAGTATTCGATTGTTCGGAGGGTTATAAGCACTGATCAAACGCATAGGACAACTCCTCGTGTTGAAAACAATACCTACAGTTTCTACACCAAGGGTATCATCATTGGAAATGCCAAGCTGAACATGCGAATGACAGCGCTTCACCAAAATGGCAACGCCGCCACCCGGACGTCCAAGTCGATCATTTTTGAGCATTTTGTAGTTAGGAAATCTAACAGTTCCTCCATTAAGACGAGTCTCCTGCAGAAAAGCAACATCAATGTTGTTTTCTACAAGAAATTCTTGAAACTCAAGTCTATTTTGGAGAAGGCCATCACAATTCCAACTCATAGCTTTGATGAAGTTCGGAAGCTGCCTTCCACCCATTAGTTAGGGTTGAAACCGGTCGAGAGTGTTGCAGCAGCCTCAGCAAACTGTGCAAGCAGTGCCCTCATTTGATCTAAAGTCGACAGAATATCTCTGGAAATATTAAGTTGAGCTGTCTCTGTAGGAGGGTTATCACGGGCTGCCGCTGCATACGACATCCCCGACTGCGTCCTGCCTGAATTTGCAGGATTGTGGTGCCCCGTGTTCGGGGGGTTCACCCTACGCCTTATACGAGGACCCTTGGGGCATCTTCGAAAATTCGCAGGGTGCTCCCCCTCACAATTCGCACACTTTGCTTTTTCGGATTTCGGCTTCACACAATCCTTAAATATATGATTTTCCTCGCATTTGACGCAAGCGGGAAGTGGCACAGCAGTTCAGCTGACAGTAGCCAAACTTTTGACAACGGTTACATTGATCCACAGAGGCCCTTGGCCTCTGTGGTTCTGCTGTCACTCTGACATTCAGGATATCTTCAACGTTAAATATGTCACGCTGTTCCTTGCTAATCAGAACTAAGACAAGAGGGAGAACTTCCTTCTCTCCGTTCAACTTATGTAGTCGTGCCACTGATTCCGGGGTAAAACCCCTCTCAACCAGCTCAGCTTTGATGTCGTCACAAGTAAGGAACTCGGGGACGCCTCTGAAGACGACCCTGAGTTTTTTATCTTCAGGGAGAGTGTATGTATGGAAAGAGATCTTTTGATCCCTGAAGATGCTCGAGATCTCCATATAATCATCGGGTGAAGTTGGAGAAATTTTTATTCCGTCGAATACGTTTTTTGCAGGTTGGTCTAACTTGATGTTGTTTGATTTGGACCGTGAGTTCACTAATACCCACTTGTTCTTGTCTCTAACAGTGATGGAGGTACCTGCTGTTTTTTTATCGTTAGTGGTGTCTGTTCTGTTTGTGGTCGCACAAAGTCGTTAGTTATGTCCATATTTGTATCGTCTCTGGTCAAATTTTGAGAATTTTTGAAATTTTCAGTCATTGCGGGGATGCTAGAACCCTCAGTAGAATTTAAAATTTGGTTTAGGGAATTTTCTAAGCCCTTGTCCGAAATGAGCGCACTGGCTGAATCCGCCCCTGGATTACTGGAACAATTGACGTAGGATTCGTTTAATGTCACGTCTGACAGAACTTGAAATTTATTTGAGATTTTGACGTTTGTGGAGTTTTGCAAATTTTGATCTAAATCAGTATCTACAACTATTCGAGAAATTCTACGAGTGCCGATGAAACTTGAAGAAGGTTTTACCGTGCCTTTGGGTGGTGGTAGAGTTGAGAAATCATTTCTCTTGTGCGTCTCTGGAGCTGGTGTGCTGCTATCAATTCCAATCTCAGGCTTTTTGGTTGATATTATCAGGTTGCTAATCACGGGGATTTTCAACAGATCATCTCCGAGGGAGTTCAGCAAAGTCCCCAGCACCTCCAGGAGATCGGCCTTCGAAAGAGAGCCGATCCCCAGGAGCACTGATTACCAGACTACCTTAACCAGGGGGCTTGTCGATTTCCACTGGGTAGGATTTTCGTCGGGACTTCAATGTAGAGGGTGGATGGGGGCTTCTTCTCCTGATCTTTGGCACAAGACCGTCAACCAATTGAAGAGAAAGCTTTATAACACTGAATATTCGCAGATCGAAATTCGACAGTGTCGTCCGGAGCTATACAGGGCCGGACTTTTTCACCTAAACATGCTTCTTTGGCAGAACAGCTATCACCTTCTGTCAAGTCAGAACAGACAGAAGGTGGATGGATAATGCTTTCATATTCTGCAGTAATTTTTTTTTGTTTTATTCTCCGTTTTCCAGGTCGTTGCTCCTGGTCCCCTTCAGATTCAGAGGTAGCTGCCAAATTTTTTCCAAGTTTTAGAGCCTTGGCATAGGAATCTGGAATGTAAAATGACAATATAATTGGTGCAGGAATATGAAAAATCATAATCTTAATTTCATTTGAGGCAAATATAGAAATTACTTGAATTGGTACTTCAGACTCAATAAAACGAAAGCAATTAGGTTTTTTATTTGTTATGTGCATGTTTCTATAATTGAAACCCTTGTAAAACATTACTGTTTCAACACCGAGCTCTTTCATCAATTCAAATTCATCAATATATTCATTTCCTGCTGGACTATTTCTTTCCAGAATTCTATTGACAAATTGTGCAAATGGGTTTTTCGTTGGTTTGAGAGATCGTTTGATTTCCGACATATTTTTTTTTTTTAAGTTGAAACAACTGAAATTACCGAAAACGCCATCATTTAAAACATCATCAGGTAAATGTATCAAATTATGGATAATGTGATCAATATACTGTCGTCCATATATGTCTCCAAACATTTCTATGAAATATTCTAGAAGAGGTGTTGCGAATTTGTTATATTTATAACAATGCTTGTCACTGCCTAAAATTCTCATAGCTATATGCAATGATAAGAAATGTACATGTTTTTGTTCATTCAAATAACTTTTCATCACTAATGGTCCATAATACAGAAGGAATTGGCGGAATTCTGTCGCTTTCCAATTATCAACATCATCAAGAGAACGAGGCTTTCGTGCAAATTCAATAATGCTGCATTCTCTATAATTTGCAATTTTTTGGTTAATGTGCAAAATGTCTTCCTGAAACAACCTTACAGACCGATCACCAAAGCACAAGCAATTTTTTCGTTACACCCAAACAAACTTAGTGCATATAATCAAGTGGCACTTGAGTAACTAGCCCTACTTCAATTTGAACTGAAGGAGTTTTTTTTTGTGGTATTCTCCATATAGCATATTTTTAAAACATTCATCTGTTCTCAAATTGGATTTTAAATCAGGATATGTCATTCGATTTGGAACGGAATCTCCTTCTACTGTGCATGTTGTACACCCAAAGTAAGCATTGTGACTCTTAACACCTAACAGAAATTATTTTGCTGGGGCATCACAAAGAACTTTCGCAAATTTCAATTTCTACATTTTATTTTTTTAAAGTAGTCCATTTTCATTAATTTCTTGAAAATCTTCAACAAATTGCTTCAAAAATTTATTACAACTGCCTGGTTTACTTTTTCCATGGTAAACCCCTATTGGAAAAACATAATTTCCTTTACATTCTTCTATATGACCCAAAGTTGGCCAAAACTGACTAGTGCTACTCTTTGATATAGGAAGACCATCTACATTGACCTGGAGATTCAGAATTGTGCAATCTGTCCTAGGGGGAAATTTGTGTAATGTTTTCATTACTGATGACCTAAGTCCAAAGTGGTAGTACTTGCCATCCCCCATTTTTACGATTTCCGAACGCTATGTTTAATAATGTCCTAGCATCTGAAGGGAGATTTCCCAAATTCAAATCACTTTTCAAAATTTTCAACAATTTTGAAAAAGCAATTTGATAAATTCTATTTTCTATAGCCCATGTTCTTAGATGAGTTCAAAGAAGCCCCAACTTCAGGGAGTCGACTGAAGGTTTTGTGGTGATTTTCAGAGAATCAGTTAATATCTCTTGATCAGAGTTATGCAGGTTATGCTTCATACTGTATGAGGGCAATGATGATGATGGTGCTGATAACGATGTTGATTTTGTTCCAGGTTCTGATGATATATTACTGTGTCCATTACTGAGCTCCTCACATGTGTGCATTTGAGCAGGAGAAGCATTGTTACAGTACCTTTTTCAATCAACCATTTGAGGTAACGCGGAGAATACTTTTTCATCTTTACCTTTTTTTGCTGAAAAAATACATTCATATATAATCTTTGTATTTACAGCAGTGTGTGACTTGAAAACGAAAAGTAAAACATATTCAGTTATTTCAGTTTCTAAAAGATTTCAGCATGTCGTTCACGGGGAACGGTTCGTCGGTGAACGCTGTGTGTAAAAAGTGCAAAAGTAAAGTTGTGAATGCCACAAAATGCATAAATTGTGATAGCACATTCCATTTGAGCTGTGCAAAATTGCGTGCTGGTGTTAAAATTATTGATGACAATTTGTTAGTTTGTTGTGAGAAAGTTGACTTCAATCTGCCCAATGGAAACGAAGCCCAATTCTTCGATGCTATTGAACAATTATCGGGAGAGAGTAAAAAAATTGATGTAAGCATTTTCAAGTACATTATTAATCAGAAAGATGCGATCATCAATGAGCTCCACGATAAAATTAGAATCCTAAACAATCAGGTAGATTTGATGAATAAATTTCAATCGATCTCAAATCCTATCTCAAATTCTGAATGTATATGCGTTGACCAGAAAAACGCTACGATAAGGAGTCCCCTAGTTAAGAAGCCGAAGGAAAACAAGGCCCAGAAAAACGCTATGATAGGGATTCCCCTTGATAAAAAACCACAGGTATACAATGCTATATATCAAAAAGGCAATGACTCAGGGACTACCCCAAAGAACGTGTGTACGAATTCTCCAATTAGTACAGGAAAAGTGGTATCAAAATCTGCAGTTCCGACTGCTATTATGGAAAATGAACATATTACTAAGTTGAATGAATATATCCATCTGACTTCTGAACAAGGAGAAGGAAGTTCATCCCAAAACGAATGGCGGGAGGTTGTGAGAAAGAAGCCGGCTAATAAACCAAAGAAGAATCTGTTAGTGGGAAGTAATAATAATGGATCTATATCAGTGAAAGGTGTTCCAAAGAAAGTACTACTACAGTTTATCGAGTGGACGTAGGAACTACCTCTGAAGATATGGTGAAGCTACTCAATGGACACTTTCCTGAAGTTGAATGTGAAGCTCTCAGTTCCAGAAATCCTGATATTTATTCGTCGTTTAAGGTTACCATAAACGATAATCATTTCAAAAGTGCTATGAATCCTGAAATCTGGCCTCAAGGCGCTTGTATTGGTAATTTTTCACGAAACGCAGGATGATCAACAAAGAAAGGTAATATTTAATCCGAACATGTTTTTGCTGAATGTGAATTCATTGAACACGGATAAAATTAATTCGATTATCAGTGAAATAAATTATGCTAAGAATTTGAAATTTATTTGTTTAGTTGAAACAGGTCTAAAGACAGGCTCACTTGATTTTTGCCATATTGAAGGCTACCATTTAATTAGTTCTTTCTGTCGAATGAACAAACAACGTGGAGGTGTTGGTATTTGGACAAAATTAAATTTCCAATCAAAAAATATTGATGTATCGCAGTATTGTGTAGAACAACACTCTGAATTTTGTGCTGTAACGTTCAAAGAGGGTAACTCGCAATATATCATTTTGAATTGTTATCGATCTCCATGTGGCGATGAACGTATATTTTTTGAAAATTTGTCTTCTTTATTGGACCATCTCTATAAATCCAAAGTCAATATAATTGTTTGTGGAGATTTCAACTTTGACATGTATAAAACTGCAATTTCTTTACATTAGCAACATTACTAGCAGGGTTTAATTTGAGTCCGATCATTACATGGCTAACACGTGTCACGAGCACTTCATGCACGATAATTGACCAAATTTTTATAAATTTCGAAAATGAAGGAACATGTGGGTATTTGATAATAATATATCAGATCATAGATCAATTTTTTTGAACTTGATCTGTATCGAAAACAATCACAACCACAACAAACAAAATGTTTGAAAAGAAACTTCCGGATGAATAACATCATTCAATTTGAAAAGAATCTTGAGAATGAAGACTGGTCCAAAATTGATTCTGCTCGTAACTTCGATGAGGCTTTTGAAACTTTTTATAATACGTTCATGTATCATTTTGACGGGCTTTCCTACAGAAACTTTCATATATCGCGATACTGGTAAAAAATGGGTTGATAGTGAGGTCATTCGTTCTAGTGGAGCTCTGAAAGATCTGTACATATTACAAAAAAATTTATCCAAACTTGGGCACTGCTTACAAGGAATCGAAGCGGAAACATATTTCTCTGATCAAACAAAAGCGTAAATGTCATTATCAAAATCGCATTTCAAATGCTGAAAATAATACGAAGGCCTCCTGGGAAGTAGTGGCTGATTTGACAAACAAACATAAAGGAATACATAATATTACGTTGAATTTGAATGGCTATTTGGAAGTTGATCCTAATAAAGTTGCTGAGGAATTTAATAACTCTTTCATAGATGCACCCAAACAAATAATGGAAAATATATGTAATGATGAGTTTACTATGCCCAAGAATAATTTCAATTGCTATAGTCTGTTTCTGAAACCTTTTCTGAGGATGAATTGTACACTCTATTGAATTCACGATTGAAAACAAAAAATCTGCGGGATTGGATGAAGTTCCAGGATTTGTATTGTTGAGAGTATTGAGGGTGATTACTGAGCCATTGACAATTTTAGTTAATATGTCTTTAAAATCTGGAGCATTTCCACAAAGCATCAAAACTGGAAAGGTTGTACCTCTCTTCAAGAAGAATGATCGTACTCTATCAGAGAATTATCGCCCGGTAACTGTACCATATAGTCTCGCAAAAGTTTTTGAATATGCATTCTTGGATAGACTTTCATCATTCTTGGAAAAACACGAAGTCATAAGCAACAGTCAGCACGGTTTCCGTCATAAAATGTCTACATCTACGGCAATGTATTGTTCCATAAACCATTCCCAGTTAAGGTTTGAATATGCATTCTTGGATAGACTTTCATCATTCTTGGAAAAACACGAAGTCATAAGCATCAGTCAAAGGATGAATGCCCTGTAGCAATATTTTGCGGCTTGAAGAGCTAGAGCTTGATTGTGTGAACCATCAGAAGCTGCTAGATATATTGGAGAGTTTCGGCATAAGGGGTATACCATTAATTTGGATTTCATCATTTTTGAAAGACAGGAAACAAATTGTCACGATGCAGTTCAAAAACGAATGCCAAATCAAAACCAAACGTTCGAGTAGTAGGGAAGTCGAAATGGGTGTTCCCCAAGGCTCCATCTTGGGCCCAATTTTATTCATTTTGTATGTAAATCACCTAGATGCTATAATTGGTACCGCAGATTACACTGCGTATGCAGATGACTTTTCATTGGTTTTGTCCTCCACCAGATAGTGAACACCTAATATCGAAATGTATTGAAACACTCAATACAGTATCATCTTTTTCAATAGCAGAAACTTATTTTTCAATATTAAAAACACAGATGTTAAGAATTCACTCCCGTCAAAAACTATTGATGACCTTGAAGTTAAAATCGAAGGAAACACTATGTGCAATACACATGATGTGGTTAGGTTTTTGGGGGTGACTCTGGATGAAAACCTCTCCTGGAAATCCCATTGCCAACAATTATGTTCCAAACTAAATTCTTTAAGATATCTATTCATCAATTTACGAACTGTACTAGAAGTGAAACAGATGTTGAATGTTTACTACGCTGAAGTTGAATCAAGACTCAGATATGGCATTTGCCTGTGGGGCAATGCACCAGGTAATGAAAGATATATTTATTGACAAAACGAATCTTGAGATGTATCGCAAGAATTTCTGACATAGAATCGTGTAGTACATTTTTCAGAACATTTTGTATCTTGACACTTCCATGCCTCTTCATTTTCGAAACCTGTGTCCATGTTTTCAAAAATAAGGGAACTTTTATACGAAATTCTGATATTCATGGTTATGAAACAAGGAACAAGCACCATTTTCATGTAAATTTAGCTCGAAAAAAAATAAATTCATGTGCTCCGATCATATTGGACCAAAATATTTAACAATCTTCCGGAAGAACTGAAGGGTATTAACATATTTTCTTCATTCAAACATGAGTTGAAGAATTTTTTATTGAAAGAATGTTTTTATAGTATAGGTGATTTTATACAAAACTAGACTTTGTGATAATTATACTTTGTGATAATTATGTTTGACGAAAGTGTTTCTTTTTTGATATTTTCATTAGTCTATTGTTGGTTTCTATATATACTATGCATGTCTTTTTTTTATATATATACATTCTTGTTTTTAAGTGTAATTTTTTATTTAGATATACTAATGTAACTGTACTAACTAAATGACAATTCCAATACATGTAAACTATGTCGAAAAAATGGAAATAAATATTAAAAAAAAAAAAACTGATTGTGGTATATTGATAGAATATATGGAAACTCACCTTATCATCCTCTCCACATTTTATATCAACATTTTCCATTATCTTACTCATATTTCCATGCAAATTGTATCACTAGCGAATTGCAAGACAAAAAACTCAAATGAGGATAAGCCAAATTGAATAATAAAGGCGTTATTCTACAACAAGATGGAAGATGGACAACGAATCGCATAGCACATAGCAATCATAGTAAACATAGGAATTAGGATATTAGTAACAAATAAACGCTCATCACAGCTTGTAAACAAACATACAACATGCACGGTACAGTGTCAAAGACAGTGTACATTTCACACGTGACACGTATGTTCTGTGTGAAAAATGAACTAACATGACCCGCGAATTAAAAAAAATTGTGTAAATGTGACGGTGAGATTTATTTCGTGTTTACGGGACAATATTGTTTGAATGTGGATATCATTTTTACAAGTTACGTAGATTTTGAGTTTTTGTCAACATTTATGATATGGTTATGTTGAAATATCACATGAATGACATGGTGATTACCCGAAAAATACATTTGAGGAACCTTTTAAGATAATGTTAGTTCCAAGTCTCCTGTACACATGTGAATATTGTTTTGAGGTGGTTAAACAAAAACATCGAACAAATAACATAACCACTCTGTATAAGACATATCTGGGGACCATAAAATCCTCATTTTATATATTATCTAATGAATATTATTAGTTATGTTATTTCGATGTGACATAAACATGTAGGTGGAAACACTGTGCTTGAAATATTTTTGTTATGTATGTTTAGTGGGTCCCTCTTTTAGGATCATTATCATGTAATCTTAATGGAGATCCTTCTTGAAAAAATTTACTTGACACATTCCACATTCTGAGTGAAACTTTTCCATTCATTTATACTGTAAGGATGATAGTGTTGATGTTAAAAAATATAAATAAAGTTTTTTTATAACTTCCAAGGCTTTTATATTTCTTAGGGTACCTACTGAAATTGAGATTTTATCTCAGGAAAATGATTCGATGTAAAATTTACTAACCACCAATTTTGAAGATTATTGCAATATAATTAGATATTTTGTTATATATAATTTCAATTGAATCTCTTGGAAAGGAGATTTAGTTGAAATTATATTTAGAGAAATATTAATTTTCAGAGTGATTCTTCAGTTTCATTACAAGCCGAATTCTTCTATTTGAAGAGTCAATACATTTCAGTTCGCATACGTCTGATAGAAAACATGAGGAATTGTTTTTTATTTTCCAACTCTCCATAATCTGAAAATTAACAAAGTTTCTAATGGAAAAATGTAAAAAGCAAACAGGTCGTTTTTTAAGAATCTTCAATGATACAGTATGTTTCTGGACTATGCTAATACATTTAACTCATGTAATACTTACTTTATTTACTTATTCAGTGATATCAAAAATGTCAATTATATAATTGGTAATGTTCACTACACTTCGAAGACATTTTTCTCAGTTATAAATATTAAAAAAAAACTTCAACCAACGCTTCACAGTGTTCCATGTGCCATACATTCCAGTGTTGTTCTGCGAGGGTAATTAGGTTTACCACACTGTATGGTCGAATTATAACATGGCAGGAATTTAGAAATTAAAGCATAAAATGAGTGAATAGGTCCTTTGGACATTGTTATTTATTATAATGAATAATATTGGTTTCATTTACTCATGAAAATATATCAATGTTGTTTTGCCTGTGTAAAATAAGAGGTATCGGTATTAAAATGGAGGAATACAAAATTAAATGAATAGTTCAAGTTGAGAAAAAATTGTCGAGATGCACTATGAAACTAGACAATAAATGTATATTCAATATCTGGGATGAAACTCTCAAGGCGAACTATGTTATGTCTAGAACATCCACACGTTAAAAACAATTTACTTCTTCAATACTTCTCAGTAGGTATACAAAGAAATACCACAGAAAAACAAATACAATACTTCCAACGTCATTTGAAGTCATCTTTGGGAAAAACATCCTCATGCCAATATTTTCAAAACATCCCAAAACCTCCCATGGATATTTGTGCTCGCTGGGTAACTTCTAAAACGTGTAATTATGGCTTTCGAGAACACATATTTTGTTTTTCTGACTGTTTTCAAATAAATTTTTGTTTGAGTGATCTTCTAGGTGAGAAATTTGTAAAAAAAAATGAATCTGATATTCGAGATCCATATACATTGTTTATAGCAAAAAAGTGTCTTTTTTTAAATAATGAATTATTTCGACGAGATGCTCATTGTTCAGGAAAATTTTTGTTTGAAATTAACAAAGCAATAATAGAAATCAATAATTTACATGCAAGAAAAGGCTACACATAGTCAAAAGATTGACACTGTCTTGATCTCCATCTTCGAAATAGTCAAGTATCAAGCCAGCACATTCCAGTCAGTAGGTATATTGAATTGAAACAGCAAATTTACAGACACTTTACCAGTGCAAACAATTCCTATAAAGATTAGGTATAAACTCTACGGTGGTTAGAATGAATAAACATCCCAAATGAAACAGAAGTATGTGATATTTCTGTAACTTGAAGAAATGCTCATTGAATATCTGAGATTCAATTAAATATTTATGTATACCTATATTGGGTTTCATTTATATGTCTATCTCAAATATAAATATTTTACATATTTACATATAGACATCTACCAACGAACTTGATCATTAAACTCGTTAGGATCCACGATCCCTTCCTCGTGTAATGAAAAATAAAATCAATAGAAAATTCCTCTGTTCCCTTTTGAGGATATGTATTTTCCCGTTGATTCTAGTCGTTGTTAGATGGCGCAACTATGACCGTTGAAGCATCGTATGTTGAAGCATTGTATATAGACTACTATATACAATGGTTGAAGCATTGTATATGGTTAGTCTATATACAATGGTTAAAGCATTGTTTGAAGAGAAAGAAGATAGTTCGTCAGAGACCATAGAATTCCTGTTCCATAAAATCGCGCGTGCCATCTAGCCCCATAACGACGAACCTCGGTAGAAAACATACCCTACGAATGCGCCACCTATAATGGATATGGATTTCTTAAGTAATACGTGAGGATTTCTATTTTCGCAAGGCAATCCAAAGAGAAGCCATTTCTGAATCATATGCATTAGACAGAGACGAACTTGAAAATTTTGAAAGGTATTGTTTAGAGGGTTTCATGATATATAAATTGAATGTATTTGCTATATAAATCAGGTATATAAATATTTGATGGTTATTTATTTTACACAACACAAGCTAAATAAAGAAGTCATAAAGATTTTTTTAAAAGAAGAAATATAAAGTATTTCCATTTAGTCAGTGAAAGTTTTAATGTCTAAATCCCCAGAAACAGCTCCGATTTTGATAATTTTTTAATGTCTGGTGCATTCAAAATCAGAAATT